>JAHZMT010004810.1:0-10354 GCA_027743785.1 Sinhomidia bicolor | reverse complement strand
GCTACAATAGAGTTTAATCTCTGTGTTGACCTGCTGGAAGTTCACTTTCACTGTGGTTCTAGTAATATTGATGAATAAAATTAAAACTTTTGTACGATTTTACCATTTTTACGTTAAACCTTACAAGTTGCTTTTCTTTTGTAATTTGTAGATGCCCCTTCTGTGGTAGTAACACGATGAGATTTCATTTTTTACGCAACTCCTCCCCTCTCCATTTTCTGTGGGAACGTGGCCGAGTAAATTCGTCTTCATGGTTAGGTCCTGTTCTCCACTCCAATTACCATTCAGCGTTTAAACCCAAGCGTGTCCTTATCCTGACAAAGCTCTCGCGCCTGGAATTTGAGCAGCTTCGTCAGCAACCCAAGGCAAAGACAGACTTTGAATTGGAAACATCGCTTCGCTCACGCGGTTCCGACTACAGCACCTTATTATACCATCATTATATCCACAAGGGATGTGAAAGTCGGGTTCACAATTACTTTCAAGAGTTTGGGGTTGAGACACGTCTTGTAAACAGATTTAATTATACAGAAGAGAACATTGATTGGGCAGACGTGATCGTTACTACTGGAGGAGATGGAACGTTTCTTATGGCAGCGTGTAAAATCCAGGACAGAAACAAGCCAGTCATCGGCTTTAACACGGATCCAACGCGTTCCGAAGGTTATCTTTGTCTGCCGAAAAAATACTCTGTAAATGTTCGGGAAGCAATTAGAAAGCTTTTTGAGGGTAAATTCAAGTGGACCTTTCGGAAAAGAATAAGAATTACGTTGACCGGAGAAAACGTTTTTGGCCCTCCAATTGAGCTTCACGATCAGCAACTTGCTCATCCCGAGTACAGATTTTTTGATTGCTTGCAAGAGGAACATCATGCAGCTGCAAACTCTCCAGACGACATACGCGCCTCCCCCACTCGCCGTACCCGTGTTCTTCCTGTGCTCTCTCTAAATGAAGTTTACTTTGGCGAGTGCGTAAGTGCTCGTGTGTCCTACATGGAACTGTCCGTGGACGGTGGAGAAAAAGCGAAAACAAAAAATGCCGGTCTTTTGGTCACAACGGGAACAGGGTCCACTTCGTGGTCCTACAATATCAACAAAATGAACAGACAAATGGTGCAAACGCTCTTTGAAATTATTGAGAAGGACGAGAATGAACAGAGTATTTCGGCCAGTGGGATTCCCCAGAATAAAGTAATTCGATCCACAAATAAACTGCTGGTTGACCGAATCACAAAACGTTACAATGGTCAGCTCAAGTTTAGTCCAGAGAGTGGACGCATGATGTACACGGTACGGGATCCCATTGAAGCATACACGCTCCCCTATGCACAAGAAATACGACCACGAGGATACGCCAAGAAACTGGACATTAGATCTAGATGTTTTGACGCTTGTCTTGTCATTGACGGCGGACTCTCTTTTCCCTTTAATGATGGAACTCAAGCTATGCTCGAAATGTTCGAGTCGGATGCACTTCGAACAGTTATTGATCTAAATGAGCATGACGATGCGCGACACGAGGATGAGTTGTTTCCTCATGGTGCTGCTGGCGGAGCATAGAAAGAAATAATCAAAATTTTAACGACCTTACTATATGTAACCCGTAAGCGTGAAGGCCGTGTTAATCGCCAAAATTTAATAGCTTGTCCTAATTGTGATAATGTTCTTTAAAATAGCCCAATTTATTAAACATTTACTCTATCGTATAAAAAAGACTGAGGTAAAAAAAATTTAATTTACTAATAATTACTGCCGTATATCTCAGACCATTGTATATCAAGTCAAATTGATATTTGAAATTAAATGATGAAATCACCTACATAAAAACTGCAGATATATGAGAAATGAAAGATTTTTACTTGCAATTTTCTGCATAAAAATATCCGACTTTTTTTTAATTCTTGATAATATTTTGTATCATCATCATTATAATATAACTCTAACTTTTATAGTACATTTTAACAAATTTTTAAAACTAACATACTAGACAGGGAATTAATTACCTATTACTGACAACAACAACAGATTAACGTACACTGTGGATTTTTTTTCTTACGTGATCGAAACAGTAGAAAAACAAATGCTGGGGGACATTCGGATCGGAACATGGGCATAATTCAGTGATTAGAAAAAATTAATATTTGATAAAGTACTCCGCTTTTTGATATTCAACCTTAAGTAGTCATATATCTTATTAGTTATTATCATCATCAAATGGTACAAACAAATTCAATATCCCAACAACTGTTTAGTTCAAAAGTCAGTATAGTAATGCTACTACTATTCTGTTATTAAAAAATGATCCACATTTACTTTTTTTTCTTACCTTTAAAATGTGTATAAATGTATGCTCCCTGTTTTTACATAGACTACACGCTAAGCTAAATTAGCTAACAATAATAATAATTAGTAGTAATTGCATTTGCATAGGTTATATTGTTTGCGTTTTTATTAAACGATACACATAAATCTTGTCCTTTAGTGAAGTAATCTGAATAATTACAAGTCATGACTTTGCTCGCTGACTACAAACAAAAAAACTACTTGTCTCTCTACACTATCTTTGAAAGATAATAATTTAAAACTACAATACTTAGCAGCATAATAATTAAATCACCGTAAAAAGTTTGACAGGAAACATGGATTGTTGTGTGGGTTTTTTTTATCCTGCCAACCCAACCAATCAGTAGGAATTTCACGGACATTGGAAATTGATAAAATCACAAGTTTAGCGTTATTCCATATTCTTAAACTTTATTTATGTGTAAAGAAAAAAGCAAACTATAAAGACAGAAGAACAATACACGATTTTATATTTAATTATAATAATATAACAGTAGTAGACGCAAACTTTAACCTGGAGCATTTCAGAGTCTGAAAAGACGGAAACTTATCCATACAGTAATCAATAATAATTAATAATAATAACAGGATGTATGCATTCATAATAATCCTTGTACAATATTTACAGTGAACAAAGTTTTGACTTCACGTTAATTAATCAATAATACAAATTCATGAAGAGCTCTATAGGAGGAGGATGAGGAGCAGTAGTAATAATAATAACATGTAGGTAGTTAAAATAGAAAACAATGCGATTATATTAATTTTCTAAATTACAATGGTAGACATCAAAACATACCTACGATAATAAATCTTGAAATCTACTAAACCTAGTAGTACAATTTAGTATTAACACTGGATCTTATCATCATCATAAATAATAACTTAACAATAAAAGTTTACAATCGAAGCATATTTAGCTGATTTGTTTAGTTTTCTCCAACAGTATTATTGTTTTATGGAATCACCTGTAATTTTGTATTCAGCACTTGTCTCAGCGTCCATACCTTTTGTACGAAAAACTTTTCGAGGTTATCTGCATGTCTGTAAATATCCGTTGAAGAATCGTTGTAGTAGCGACAATTTTCAAATATCTTGCCCACGTCGCCAATAAACTCACGGAGATACTCGTACTGCTTGTCTTCTACACGATTGCTTATCGTTTGTAAATCTGAGAAAAAAATGCCATCACAATAATGGTAAAATTTTGCTTTGACAGGTTTTAAAAATGCAAAAAAATAAAAATGTAGAAAAGTGTCGTTTCTTCTTACTGTCCTTACCCATGGGTTCCTTGATGATGGAAAAGTAATTGGGAGCCTGAGCCTTTGTCACGGGTCTTCTAAAAGGTTGGGATGACCTGTTGGAGAGCAACTCTTTCAAAAGTCGATTAATAGTTGCGTAATCATTAGTGTCCAGCTTTTTCCCATTTGGCAAGTTTATTTCTGAGCGAGACAATTTATATGTTTTAAAACGTTGTTGCACACGATGCTGCTGTAAGATATAAAAGTGCTAATGTGGTGGACAGTGAGTGCCACTTACTGAGATTCGTTGTAAGGCTTCTTGCACATGCAGTAAAGTTTATCATCCCTGCAGTCATCACAAATGTATTCAGGCAAGTCTTTTGACATTTCTTCGGTGATTCCGATACACTCTCCATGAAACCAGTTTTCGCATTTGTCACATCCCACATAAAACTTATTACTATCATAAGGTGTCTTGCAGACGCAAAGCAACTTCCTTTTGCCCCGCTTTCCACCGCCTCGACCCCTGGGACCCCTCGTACTATTTGCCGCTGCAGCGGGTGTATTTGGCGTAGAAGGTGCACCTTCTTGAGAAGTTTTGCTGTTACTGCTTTCCAACATTGCATTGTTCTCCATTTTACGTTTCTGGAATTAAACAGGAGTCGGAATTTAAATTTTGCGTCTTCGCTTCAGATTGGTTGGCTGTGTGGAGAATTATTTTAAATAATGATAATCGTCTATAATGTTTTAGCTACCTTAGCGGCGCCTCTTGCTTGAGAGCCGTCATTCACGGTATTGTGTTGTTGAACAACTACCCTTTTCTGCTCTTCCGCCTTACTATTTGCCAGTTCGATCGCCTTTTGCTTCTCCAGCTTTTCCTGGATTTCCCTTTGCGCGTCCAGTCTCATTTGGGTAGCCGCCGCTTTCTTTTTCTCCATAATGTCTTCCTTGAGAGCACCTCGTCTTTCCGCTAGAATCTGCTGCTGTTGCGAGTTGAGAGGACGCATCAATTCCATCGCAACACTGTTGACATTGTTTTGCACTGCAGGTGGGACCGCTGGTGCTGGTGGCGGGGGAGGTGGTGGAGGAGACATTAAAAAAGGGGGAGGACTGTCCAAATTATTTGGTCGAATAGGAGATTTGCGGGGTTGTGACTTTCTGGCAACAACAACCGGCTGACCCGGTGAAGTAATAATTGAAGGACTACCGGGAACGGATGGCTCCTTTACAGAGGACAATGCAGCGACCATGTCTTGTCTACCAACCAGTGACTTTGGAGGCGACAGTAAATTTGGCAGATTTGCAGGAGGAGAAAGCACTTTAGCGGGAGACACCATAGTTGTTGGAGGTGGGGAACGGACCATGATTGGTGAGGTGAGTGGTGAAGGATGAGATACTGGAGTGGAAGATCGAAGTACTTCAACAGGACTTTGGTGTTGGGCAGCAGCTAGTGAGGAAGCAGTTAGAGGGCTATTGCTTTGCTGCTTACTTTGCAGTATGGTAGGCAGAGATGAATTGATTTGTTGAACAGGAGTTGAGTTTTGTTGTAGCGTTACAGACGACTGTTGCTGCTGTTGAACCACTGCTGAAGACGCAGGAGGCATTACTGCTGGCGTTGATCCGCCAATTTTTGGTTTTGCTGCTGCTGCTGCTACAGAGGATGGGATTATTGGTTTCTGAGTTTGCTGCTGAGCAGCCAACTGCTTTTGAATTTGTGCCTGTAATTGCATCATTTGATTTTGTGTAAGCTCCCCAGCATTTACTCCCTGGATGACTACTTTTGGGCCTTGGGGCGTTTGAAAAATTTGCGCGACAATTTTACTAGGTGCCGTTTTTAACTTTGTAGAAGTCACCGGAGAATTAAGTGAAGAAGCAGGAACAGACGGCGCTGTTTCTGTAGATGGTACTAAAGGCAACGGTGGTGGAGCAGACTTGACAGCGATTGGAGAGGATGTGACAACTGTACACTGTTGAATAACGACAGGTGATGGAGGAAGAGATTTTACCGCAGTTGGTGGTGTAGCCTCCTTTGGAAGTGGCGGCGGTTGAGATTTAGTGGCTGTAATAACAGAGGTTGGAGTAGGAGTGTTTGGTTTAGTTGGGGTAAGTGGTGGTTTGGTCTGTTGTTGTACTGCCTGTTGTGTCGACGGAGATGGAGACACTGTTGAGATCGGCTGCTGCTGACTTTGTGAGGAAATTATAACTGGTCCTGGTGGTGAACTTGTCACCTGAATCGGTGGGGGAGCAGATTTTGTAGCAATTACAGGAGTGGACACGGAAATGGATGGTTTATGCACTGGACTACTCGGTGGAATAAATCTCTGCGGTTGAGGGCTTACTGATGGCAGTACTGGCGGTTTCGTTGGTTGGGGAGTTACAGGCGATGCAACTCTTGGAGCGGTTGCTTTCACTACTACCGGACTTGAAACTCTGATGACCGTTGGTGAAGATGTCTTGACAGGCATCGGAGTACTGGTTGCGGTTGTTGTTGGAGGCGTTGTTGTACTTGAGGCTTGAGAAGGCTGGTTTGGTGATGACCCCTGTGGCTTTGGAGATTGCTGCTGAACTTTGCTTTTTGAAGGAGACACTATAGAAATTGGTAAACCTGGTGTTCTCGTAATTGTTGTTTGCTGCTGCGTAGTAGTTGGAGTTGATGGCGCCGGGGCAATTATTTGTTGAGGAACTGCAGTTTGCACGACCGCTGGCGAAGCTACTGAAGTAGCAATCTGTGTGGTTGTCGCGGTTTGCTGCTGCTGAACAGGCAGCTGAATTGCCGCCAATTGATTATTCTCTAAGCGAACGAGCGCTTTATTAGGTCCCAACAATTGCGTCAATTGGTTTTGTGCTGTTGATGCCAATTGAACCACATTCCCACCAGCTTTATTGACAATTTGAGAGCCAGCGGGAGAGTTTCCCGCCGCTTGACCGGGCTTCATAATTTTTTTCACCAAGAGAGGCTGACCTGCCCCCAACTGGCCACCGGCAGGAACTACAATTTGAACTTGTTGCTGGCCATGCTGGAGCATTGCTGTTTGGCCTTGTGATGTGGCAGCTGCTGGTTGTTGAATCAAAAATTGCTGACCACCGGGTCCCTGAAATATTTGTATAGTCCCGGGACTGGATCCCACCAAACCCTGCAGTATTTGCTGCTGTGCGGATGGTCGTAATGAGGTTCCCGTGTTTGTGGGTAATTGGACAACTTGCTTGTTCAAAATTACCTTTCTACCGCCGGCGCCACCAGCGATTTCACTAAATTGGCTTGGAGATAGCAACACAGTTCTTCCATCGGCCATCACGTGTCGGACAGCAGTGGTCATTGTAGAAGTTCCTGGAGTAGCAGAGACGACCACGTTCGTCCTAGTAGCAGAGGAGGATGCACTTGTCGTCCCGGAAGCTATCACTGACGAGGACGATTGTGGAATAGCTCCTGTTGTTGCGGTGATGGTGGGCACGGTTGAACTAGCAACTGACGACACTGCACTTGCAACAGACGCAGAACTTGTAATAACTTGCTGTGTTCCCCCTTGCTGAGTAATTAAATGTAAACCTTGTCCACTTTGAATCAACTGCACCGCTCCACCCTGAATGATTTGACCTCCACTACTGGTCTGAATCATTTGCGGTCTCACAATTGTCTGTTGAGGCGATTGACCTGCGGACGAAGTTTGTATTACTTGCTTTGCATTTACAATCACGTTCCTTTGTTGTTGAGTCGTGGCAGTAGCCGCACCAACTCCAGCACCACCACCACCAATAAGCACCGCCTTTCCATCCTGAATCACGATTCTTCCTGGAACCGTAATCTGGCCTGTTGAAGTGGCAGAAGAAATAACTCCGCCCACAGCACTGGAAGTTTGCACAACCATTGGAGTTTTCACTGTGACATTTCCCCCTGGGGTAGCCACTTGTTTCAGTATCTGCTGCTGCTGGGAGGCAATAGAAGTTTGGACAAGTTGTGCAGCCCGCTGCTGAGCAAGTTGTTTTTGCTGCTGTTGCTGTTGAATTAAAGCTTGCGCTGCGGCACCTTGAATTATCAACTGTTGACCATTGGGCTGTTGAACAATAATTTGATGCTGGGGTTGTGCTTGCGGTGGTTGTTGGAGAGTAACTGTTTGCTTATTATTAGCGCCAGTAGTAGTAACCAAACCAGTAGCATTGGAAATATTGGACTTGACCGCTTGGTTACTGATGTTGATCACAGGTTGCTGATTCTGTTGACTAGAGACAGCGACATGATGTTGCACCTGGACAATACCCGAAGTCGATGAGGTGATCACAGGTTGCGACGTTATAACTTGCTGCTGTTGTGGTGGCGGTACTTCTCCAGTGGTACTTGTTGCGACTACAGCGTTAGTATTGACTGCCGTGCCTGCTGTTGATGTAATTACTGGCGTTCCGACACTTGTGGCTGGAACGGGAGTAGTAATTGTAGTAGAGGGGGTCGTCACGCCAGTCATTCCTCCAACAGTAGTCTGAGGTTGGGATGTTTGTTGTTGTTCAGTCACAGGAGTTGGTGCAGCCTGAACTACAGAATTTGTGACTGGCAGTTGCGCGCTTGTGGTAACCACCTGCTTACCAGCCATTTGTAACTGCTGAACTTGCGCTGCACTCACAGTCACGTGAATCTTTCCATCAGCCGTCTGATAGCAATGTTGTCCAGGTAAAAGTCCCTTCACCTGAAGTCGTCCATCTGGTAACCGAATGACAGATAGCTTTTGGGGTGGTATTGAAGCTGTCATGCCAGAACTCGTTGGGGGAAGCTGTGCCTGTCCTACCACACTGGGTTGTCCCAAAGTGGCAACTGCCACAGTAGTTGGCACTTGTGCTCCACTTTGTTGCTGCTGTGGCACTGGCGTGTGTTGTTGAGGTTGTTGCAATTGTTGTTGCTGTACAACAGGAACTGGCAGTGGGGTAGGATTATTTTTAACAACAGAGATAGTTCCACCGGCACCCTTGTTTATAGTAATTGTATTCTGAAGCGGTCGTTTGGTGAGTATTCCACCGTCTGTTGTCGCAACTGCTCCAGTGCTTTGTCTATTGGCAAAAAACTTTTTACCCACAACCACTCCACCAACTTTGGAACTGGTGGGAGTGCCTACAGTAACTGCCGTAGAAACTTTTCCAGTTGGAAGTGCACTAGGGGCGCTTCCAGGAGTGGCGTTACCTTTGGCGCTATTTTGCTGCATTTGGAACTGTTGGGAAGCCGTGGGCTGAACGGGTGTGGTAACTACTTGTTTCGTACCGTTGTTTTGACCTCCATTTGCATTATTATGTTTGGCATGGCCATCCCGCTTTGAAAGATGAACTGCTCTTTGCATCTTCATTTCTGTCTCAATTGTTTCTCGCATCAATTCCGCCGTTTTCACTGCCGACACTGTTTTCTCTACTGGCCTATTAGAAGGATCATGGTTACGAATGACTTGCTCAATTGTACTTTCCACAGTGTCTGAAATTGATGATGAAGAGGATGAGGAATTTGAGGAGGACGAAGAGGAGGAAACATTTGGGGTAGTACTGCCAACAGCATTTATTATTTGGTGTTGTGCGGTCGAGTTGATGGACTGATTATGCTGTGCAGCTGCAGCATATGTTCTTCTTTCTCCTGTGGAAGTTGGATTATGTGAAGGGTCATATTTTTCAGGTTGCTTTATAGCTATCCCACTTTTGGTTCGCGTGGAAGGAGTGTTACTGTCTGAGAATCTGCCAGTAGTGCCCACAGGATGTTTCCGATCTATCCTGTCTCCATAATACCGTATTTCCCACAGATCTAATTTTTCCTCCTCGACCCAGTCTTCGGTGACAACAGGCTCGGTTTTGTCCGGGGACTCTGCACGCTTTCTTTTTCGAAGGCCAATTCGAGACGGGGTTATCTCTGTAAAGAAATTATTGTACAAACATATTAGCACTACTTTAGTATTGACATTTATATATTCTCAAGTTATGAAAAAGATCACAAAGTAATTAAAAGAGTAATATAAAAGCCGACAAAAGACAGCAGCAGTCTTTTTGCGTCATTTTCACCACCATCACGCATGCATTTTATCAAAATGTAAACCAATTAGAGACGCAAAATTAATTATTAGAAAATGTCAGCAAACACATAAGACTACAGGGTTAAAAATATTAATACAAACGGAAAAAGTGACAACAAAAAAGTAAAAGAATAATAATTATTCTTTCAATAACAGTAGCAGAAGTTACAGCTTTTTTAAAAAAAAAAGACGAATGTTACATAATCTGAAGAATTATCTAACCTGAGCTTTCTCTCATTTTCGCTATATGAAGAACAAAGACAAAAAAATTCATGATTATTAATATTTTAATTCTTACATTGCAATTGCACTACGATATACCTTTGGTGTTGGTTGGTATAACTGATTTGATTTTCGTTAGTTTATTTTCAAATACGCTGAGTAGAACCGTGTGTTTTGTGCAGTATATAGGTTATTAAATTAGCGGTATTAACTAACTGTATCAGTATCAGCGGCAGCAGCAATTGTGATCATCGTAGCAATAATTTTCGCTATTGTACAATGTTAGGGAAGTTAAAAATGATGAAACAAAAAACAATTTGCACATACCTCGAATAGTTTTTGGAGCGTCAATAGGCACCACCTGCTGTCTTCGAAGATATTGAACCCTCTCCATAAATCTACCCACAATTCTATGGTTCAAAATTTCAGTAGTAATGATCTCAGTGTCCGTGTGAACTTGGTTTCTTCCCTCGTGATTTGGTATTTTAGCCTGAGAAGCGAAATGTGTTTAATTTTT
>JAHZMT010004809.1:0-11769 GCA_027743785.1 Sinhomidia bicolor | reverse complement strand
TGTACAAGAATGCATTATTACGAAAAACGAACCTTTGTAACGTGGTAAGGATAGTAGAAAAACGTATTGGACAAAGAAGTATTTATAATACGACCAAGCAAGGGAGTTTTTGTTATTTAGCGTTTGCAATACATACGTGCACAAACAAAAATCTCAAAAACAACATGTTATATACCAAATATTATATTATAAGGTTCGTTTTTGCTATACAATCGTTTTTGTAAGAGATTTCAATGGAAATGACGAAGACGAAATACGACATTGTCTGTGTTAACGTTCAGGTTTCTTTATGTAGTAATGACAGTCTGTACTACCGGTATTACAGTACATAAAATTTCATAATTGAATAAAGACAGAAAAATTTAAATTAAATCTGCCACATTTCCCATAAAAGATACAGATATTTAAATTCAGATAAAAGATAAGGTAAAAAGATAATCGACCTATCCGCTTCAGATAAAAAATAAGATTAAACAATAATTATCTGTAAAAATCTCAAACTTTATTGCATAACCTGCAGTTTTTACTAAAAGTCGAAATAATTTTGAATAAAAAATAAAATTGAATTCATATAGTGCATTTTAAAGTTGGAAATCGTCATCGTCACACTGAAATGCAAATGAAAATTTTGTAGCAGATAATAGATAACAGATAGTGCTGGCAAAATTTATAAGTAAAAGATAAAGATAACAGGTAACGGCGGTGGATTTGGCAGATTAAAAAAAACCAGATGATTACCTTTTCTGTATCTTTTATCATCTTATCTTTATATTTTTTGAAAAAGATAACAAGCCCCTTAAGAGAATCAGATAACTTTAGCTTTATTGTTGAATTACAATAAGTGAAGAGATAAGTACTCAACTGAAATCTGAGAAAAATTGGACTTGGACAACGGAAATCGTAACAAACGGTTACGAATTTACAATTTCAACTTCCTTAGAGCTCAAAGTACCTGTACAAATACTAGTTACATAATTCGTTATTGTTGAAAATTGTCGCTGTTTGAGCTCGGAGTCGCAGTACACGCTGCATATATTAGTGCGAGGCTGTTTAGAGACCAATACTAAAAGGAAACCAAAGTCACAATTTAATATCCGAAGGCAGCGAAATGTTAGCTTATGGTGTATGGTATAGGTATGTACATGATTTACTACTTATAATGTATTAGTTGTATGACACTTTGTTAGCACGTTAAATCGTGTCTAAAACCTTTAAAACTTTTAAGCGATTAACAGGGTGTGCAGTGCAGACCTACGACGCGTGTGTCTATTGTAAATTATACAGAACGTATAATGCATATGTTTGTTTTGTTGTATGTACTTTGTCCTTTTAAGTTAACCATGTCATGTTGTTCTGCATTATGTATAGTACTGTTTTTACGATGCATGATATAAATGGCTGAGGCTTTGTTCAAAGATTTTTGGAAACCCACTCACTATTTGTATTTAAGCATTGCAGCTAAATGAATGCAGATTTTATTTCCCATTACGTATTATCAATCACAATCACCACAAGTATTTATCTTAGTCATCGTAAAATAAAATGATTATGATTCAGCACAATTTTTTGGCTTCTTCCTTGTTTTCGAAGAACTTACCAGCGACGGACGACTAGTGAGAAAAACAAAAACAAAATGATTTAATGAAAAAGATTTATTTGCCTTATCCTATTTATTTGTCGTCAGTCAGTTTCAGTTCTGTAAATATTTTTACGTAAACATTTTCTACTACGAGCATCCAACGATCCAAGATCCAACCAAGCACGAACTTACAAAAAAGGTCACATAACATCACATCACATGATTCGTTTTCTTTGGTAGTGTAGTGTAGCCTCTGCCTGTGTGTTCTTTGTCTGCTTTGTTTGTGCAACTTTTCATTCGATAATGTTCTCGTCATAATAGGTCATACTAAAAGACAAAAAACAATATCATATTATATGATTCATATATATTGTATACGTAGTACGTACTAAAGTTCAAAAACGATACGTCGTATTCATGTTTCATGTAACGGCATCAGCGTTATATATACGCGTTATGATGGTAGTAGCTGCTATGTTCAAAGTGTTACATGTTGCTGGTTTTTTAAATGGATTGTTATTGTTAAATCTGTCTGTACGTCTGTTTGAGCTTATTTTGTTTCTCTTGCACCATCTATCTTATTGCTGACCTTTCTTTGTCTTTATTCCACAATTTTGTACTATTACTACATTTGCAGCATGTACAAATATAAAACCTTTGTCTTGTCCAGTCCGGCCAGTGTTATTTAATGTTACTTATAATGTATTTCATTTTTCATGGAATAAATGGACAAAATACAACTTAATTTGTAATATTTTAGTGAGGACTGTGGAGGTGGAGACAACACGAACTCTAAAAAAACTACAAAAAAGCAAAAATTAATGCACAATGCAATGCACATTAGTGTAATTATTATTATAGATACAAAACTGTCTAAATGTAAACTTTTGGGCAAATAAAGATGGGGTAATGTGGGGTAGGGTTGAAGTTTGATTTTCAATCCATCGATTTCATTCATGATATGATAATTTGATAATAAACCGTGGTTATAAACTTTCCCACCGCAAAGCCATCATTCGAATGAGAACATACATAGGTACTTACGTATTATTGTCAGTATCAAGCGAGCGTCATATAAATTGCAGAGAAGTAGAATTTTCAGAAATGTTTTAAAGAATGTCGAGCATTACAGAAACCTGGGGCTCTATGAGACGCTTCTAATTATTATTGTTTTTACTAGTTTCTTTGATAATTTTACTTTTAAATAAAGTCTAATTGAAAAACGGTTACATACAACGACGCAGGTTATACTTATGCTCGTATTTCAGTTGCATACATGGTGTTACAAATTTAAAGAGCTGAATAAAAAATAAATATGTATTTGCGACGCAAACATTAACCGTTACCATTTATTACCGTATTCTCAAAACTTATTTGAATAAAATTGATAGCAGATCAGATGCTAAATTGTCAGAGGATAATGAGGGTAAATGAATTTATTAGTAAGGTAAAAAATATGTTTCTGACTACAGCTACGTCTTGTAAGTAGTACTAACTAATTACTAGTAGTCTATCTCAAGAAAGCACATATGCATGCATCGCATGTATTACATACACACGGTTTTGTAACACACTTTAACTAAAATACAACAACGCATAACGCACTCATGATATGATCGTTAATTGTCCTGAGTAAATCACTGAGCTATTAGTCAAGAAATAATGCTGCACATTCTATGACATTGTCGGACCGTAGTTCTGTTATAGAACTTTTCTAAAAATATATATTTATTTAGGTATTTATGTTAACGATAGTATAACGATTGGAAGAAGAGAAGAGTCTTCTCAGAAAACTTTGATAACTTGTGAGAATCTTGACAAGAGTTATATGATTAGTGATTAGGTATGGCACTTTGGATGAGATTTGAGACAATTTAGGAAGAAATAGCTGTGTACATTCTACATGTATGTATACCTATTATGGTTTTTTGGTGCTGCTGTACGTACATACTGTACTTTGTATACACAAGTGTAAATTTATTCTTAGATAATACGTGTTAGAAAAATTAAGTAAATTATTAATTTATTTAGGGGAAACGTTTTACTATGTAAAATGATGTCATGTGTAATGCGAAATTCCAAATTATGATGTTGTCGATGTAGTTAGTATTATGAAACTAGAATTACTTTTTAATACATATAAAAAACTATTTTTTATTATGTATTTTCACATGACAAAATATTTTTTGACTTTTAAATGGATACGCGCAGGCAGTAATCTGCTAACGACAATCCACTGTAAATCATACATCTCACATCATATCAGTTCATTTACATTTCATTAAATTTCACACGATGTAGAGTTTTCAAATTCAAACAAATTACAATTTAAAAAAGTAAGTAAGTAGCAGTGAGATTTTGACAAAGTCCTGCTTTCGACCTGACGTGAACATTTGTTTGTCGATAGCTTATTATAGTATTGGATTTTCAGTTTTCAGGGGAGTTCAGAGTCTAGTAACTTCAGACTCCATTGACTGAACTGGAGCCATGAATAATATTAATATGAATATAGTGAGGATGAGGAATTAGAGAGAAAGCGATCATATTCAAGACAGAGGTAAGGATAGTCTGTTGATAGTTTTCATATAAAGTAAAACCATAATTTTATAAAAAATAAAATTGCCAAGAAAGAATTGCTTTGTATATCTTTGGATACTTCCATACTATACACCATATCATTTGTCTCTGAAAATTTCACCACCTTCTTTCCCATCTTCATATTTGCCGTCCGTCATACAAATATATTTGTATGTTGAGGCATGAAGTTCACATGTAAATCACAGCAGCAAATTGTTAAGAATAATTAAATTTTTAGCATTCCTTCACTAAAGAAAGGATTCAAAAATTCTAATCGCCTACATACTTTCCTTTTCCTAACATCTTACTAAACTAAACTATAAATTCATGCCACCCTTAAATTCTGTTAGCCACATCACACACCTTCGCTTTGCAATTTTTGCCAGTTGTAACAGAAACATGAACAAACTCATATAATGCAAAGTTTGAATGGATAATGCATACATTAGAAGAAATGCACGTGTGCACCTTATGAATGAATGAAATTTCCACTGTGCTAAATGAATACCTTTAAAATATTTTTATGCAAAGGATTCATCCATATCGCATTATCCAAACTTTGGATGTTTGGAATTGAGTATTTAGAACTAAAAAAGTCAAGAAATAGTGATTTTTTTTTCTCACATTGCAAAGATTCACCCTTGCTCTTCCTCTAGTCAAGACGAAATATTAAACTAGAACATAGAAGAAACGAAGAAAGTAGAAGTTTATAATGTTTGTCGATCACTGCTGTACCGTTCACTCACATTAGGTATACTTGGCTTTTAGAAAATTTGAAAAATTAAATTAGTTTTTGTTTAGCGTTTTCAATAATTTAAGCGAGTGCATGGATGCCATTATTTGGTAGTTTTTGTTTAGTCTGTTCACAAAATGTTCACAATATTATTGTAATGAATGACTGGCAGTGGCAACAAAACTGAAGGAATAATTGTTCTAAATCTCATGATGTTCCTTTAAGTTTAGACATTTTTAACGTTCAATATTAAAAAATTTGTAATGCACTAGTTGCAGCAGCCAATAGCCAATAATATAATATACACAGTGCATTAAAATAATATCTCTATTATTAACTGACTTTATTCGTACTAGAAAAATATATAATTTCAACATAAAAACATATTTTGATTTTATTTACTAACAACTAACGCTTATTAAAATTTTTATTACGATTTTAAAAGTTTTCAAAAAGTTGTTAAGAGTGTGTAAGTGGTGGTGTTGTCGTTGTCCTACATTTGACATTCTGTGTAATTAAAATTAACCCAAAGAAACGATGTGTTGATAAATTTTCTATCTTTTGTTAAGTACTTATAAGTCCCATGTCCCATCGTATAACTTACTGACTTCATTTTTTTAGTTTTTAATAGGAAGTTCATGCAATGGAAGTTGTGGAAAAGCCTCCTGCGGTTGTTCGCTGGCCATCACCAGCGACTAGGTCAGATATTACAAGACTACACATGGCTGTCCTACTTGACAAACCTCACAAGATTGTAAAGTACATCAAGCGTGGAACTTCAGTTGATGCTTTTAATCAGGACGGCCAACCTCCAATATTTTGTGCAGCTCTACTAGGTAAAGCAAAAGCTGTCAAGATTTTACTACAACTTGGAGCAAATCCAAACGCTCGCTGTTACCCGGAAGGATGCACTCCTGTCCACGCTGCATCCTATGTAGGATGTACAAAATCTTTAAAGCTGTTGCTACTGTCTGGTGGGGACCTTCGCTTAACTGACAGCATTCGACGGACACCATTGGATTGGGTGAATCAACAGCTAGATGATGATAAACGACGGGGTATTAGAGATATATTGGATGGGGCAAGAATGTGTTCGTTCAAATCTACCGGAAAAGAAATGTTGTTGGAGTGGGAAGCTAGAATTGGAAAAGAAAAGACACAAAGACGCTTATTCCCATTTCTCTGCAATGCATGTTTCACCAAAATTACCATTACAAAAACGTCTCAACTTCCCACAGAAGTTAAGCTTAAAAATAATGTGCTTCCAATGGGATATGGCAAGGTGTACTTTGGAAATGGAAGTGGTCAAAGATGTGGGGCTGTACTAGGATTGCCGTTGGTCAACGAAATATCTGATTTAAAACTCGAAACGGAAACAGTATCGGCATCTTGGATATGTGGGAAATTTTCAACGTTTGTACCTATGGTTTGGGTAGAAAGAAAGACATCAGTAACTGTAAGAGAGCTTCGTAAAAGCACCGTGGATGATGCTATTCCGGATATTCTAATTACAGAACTAAATGCACTGGTTAAATTACATCATCCCAATATTTTGATGTTGCTGGCTGTGTGTTATGTTGATAATTACGATTCCATTTCGCTTGTTTTCGAGAAAGTTCCTTCAGGATCCCTATTCTTTCTCTTGTACAATCAACTTAAACGTCTAAGCTCGCGCTTTGTCACTGATATAATAATACAGGTAGGTACATAGAATTTTATTATGTGAAAATATTGCTTGGTTTGTGTAAAAAATGTATATAGAGCATAGATGAAAGAGTAGTCTATGTGTTTATAAGCAATTGTTATTTCCTATATATATGACTTTTTTGGCAAAAGGTTTGTGAAGCGTTGGAATTCATTCATGCCAGTGGATATTTACATGGATTCTTGAATTCTCATTCAATATTTCTTATGGATAACTACCGTGCAAAGTTGGGGTGTTTTGAGTATGCTATTCCAATTGGAGCAAGTACGGAAGAACTACAAGTATCTCGACATCCTATGCTAGGATCAGAAAGTCATTTATCAGTATATCGTCATTGGGCAGCACCGGAAATCATTACATTGAAACGACCAGCGTCCAAACCTTCGGATGTTTATTCATTATGTTGCGTAATGTGGGAATTGATATACGGCGAGGTACCATGGAAGGATTACACACTTGATGCTCTTAAAATAATGATGACCGAGAATCCTTACGCCAGACTACCTTTAGATAAAGAAGTAGTTCCTCAATTGTGGTATCACGTATTGAACATGGGTTTGGAACCTGAAGTACCCATGAGAGACTTGGACTTGTCAGAGATTAGGGACATGATGGCATTGTCGAAAAGTAAAATAGATGTGGCTGCAGGCGGAGATGGGGTACATAGTAAATTTAGTTCTAGTCGGACATCCTTAAAATCCAATGGAGACCCTGTCATTGAAAGTCACGATGCGGTAGATGCAGAAAAAATTTATAAGCTTCACTTATACGGACCTCAAACTGCCGTTTGAAAGGATCATGACTTGTGACTCATTTTGACTGCCTGTTGTTTGTTTTGTTGTAGAAATATCAGTACAATGTAGCTAGTTCATGTAAAACTATTAGTAATAATAATAAAAAATGCTAGAAAATATACGATTCTTGTATTTATTTAGAATTTGTAATTTGATAATACATATAGTAATTTATCGGTGTTCACTTATTCAACCCTACATGATGCGTTTTCTTGTGCTTCAGTATTTCTATTGGAGTTAACTGTAAACTTTGTTCGCATTCTTGACAGTAATATGTTTTCGTAAAAGGTTTACTTTCTACATCTTCGTCCTCTGTGTTTTTTTCTTCTGTAAAAAATATTGCCAAATTAAAATATATGAAACGGATTAATCATTGAATAAAATAATAAAAGAACAACAATATACCTAAATCTTTCTTTCTTTTACATCCTATATGATGGCACATTAATTCGATTGGTAATCCCATAATATTTTCATCACAAATTGGACAGTCCCATTCTTGGGGATCAGGGGCATCTCCGTACAAGCTATTAAAATATAAAAATCGTCTGCCTTTACCGATTGATTCGGCTTTGTTTCAAAAAACAATTAGCACCGTATCGTTTTTCTTACCATCCATAGGTTAAATAAGAAGTCAATGACAGACCCCCTTTCATAATATTAAGCATTACATCCCAGTCTGATTCAAAACGCAGTTCGTGTTCATCACACTCAATAGGAATGTTATAAGACGAATATTTGTTGTACAAGTCTTTTTGATCAGCGGCCAGAAGTCGTCGAATTGTGTAGAATGCTTCACCTTTCAAGAATTTTACTAATCTACTGCTAAGTTCTCTGCTCTTCCTGTTTTCCACCGCGTCGTCAGGTTCATAATCCCCTGTCAAAGAAGTCACCGACATATAAAAGTATCGCGTTAAATTATATAAATAGCATGATCAAGGCAATCATACGTAGTTTTAATGCTCTTTGTTATATTTAGTTCAATGACACAATGAAAGAAGATAAATTGTAAAGAGAACATGACATGCGTATTTACGTTGTTTCAAACGACTTTCCAAGAGTTGAGACCACCAGTCTCTCAGTTCCATTGCATTAACAAGAAGAAGTCTGGCTGATGCTGCGTCAGCAAACACAACCTCTAACCAGGAATCAAAAACAAAACGCGTCATTTCTGGATCTGTGTCAATTGTGTGGGCGAACAGAAACAACGTTTGTGCAGCTGGCATTCGCATAGTATTCATGAGGTACGGCTTATTAGTCTCAAGTAATGTTCTGAAAACATAAACATAAATAAACCAATTTTGCATATTTATTTTCTTCTTAGACATCTTGAAAATTTTCATCTCTAAATAATACATACCATAATAATATAATTAAATATAGATATAAAATATAATCATAATATCAATTTTAAGCTTACACGTAACAAAGCAATTGATGCTTTGAACTAATAGTTAGCTTAGTACTCATATGTGGTACGCTAATTATATCACTGTCGTTTAGGGCCAAAACTTCCAGTTGATTAGCAAAAACGCTCATCGGGTGTAGAACTGCAAACCCCTTTCCTTTCGTATGGAACATTTGATCAGCATCATTCTACATATAATTTATAAAAACGGTGATATAAGTTTTTTATACCGAAGGCATGAAACATGAATACACGAAACAGGCAACCCACATACTTTGTACTTATTATAATCATCGGGAACTGCAAGTTGAGGATATAATCCACTGCACAAAATGACTTTGAGCATCGTTACATCCTCATAACCATGAGTTGAGCTTTTGAACAGCAAATCCTGCAGAAGAGTCCAAAGAAATAACTTTAAACTTTAGTGGCATTATGCCAAAAATCAAAGCTGTGCATTTCAATTGCATAATTTGGTCGAGTAAAATGAATTAATTACCTTCACTTGTCGCGAGTCGTTTCTTAATCTAAATTCAACATCTTTAATATCTATATCTCCATCGTCTACATCATTATCGGACGGTAAATCATCTTCACCTTGGCCATACTCTTCATTCAACTTCAAAAACTTCCTTTTTCTTGGTGCAGCCATGTGATATTCTTTCTTCAATGAACGAAGTTGCTTTACTTCCCCATGACGCATTGCTCTCTCTGCGCTACTAACGGACGGACCAGACTTTTCTTTAATTAATCCACTGTCCTACACAAAAATAACGTGTTTCATTAAAACTTATGATTTACAACCATGCACAAGCGTCATGCTGATTTATATACATGTATGCCAATTTACTATTTCCGGAACTATAAAGATAGGCAAACCTTTAAAAGCGCTTTAAATTGCTGACGAAGCTTTGTCATCTCATAAAATCGTTGTTCTTCGAATCCACGCCGTTTACACCACTTCTTTGTACGGCTACTATCATTGGCCTTTTCCTCTAACCACGCAGTGTAAGCGTTCAATAATGTTAGAGGATCACCATGATCCGAATCCAGAGATTTTCTGGCAGCCTGTGTACAAATATAAGGACAGGGTCAGATATTTTAAACCAAACCATTTACATAGAATTTACGTTCTTAATAATTTTTAAGAGTTTACGATCATATATTTATTGTGATTGTGAGTATGTACCACGCAATCTGGATCTCGATGAGCCCAGCTTGTAAACGGTGATTGAACACTTAAAGCTGCAGCTAGAGATAATACTGCTTCTACCTGCTCAAATAGTGTTCCCATTATGAGCATTTTGCCAAGAGATACATCAACGGGCAGGTTGGATAACGTTTTCCCGATTGGTGTTAATGATTCGTCGTCTGTAAGAGCTCCCTAAAGAGAACAAATTATGCATTTGATTTGGAAAAAAAATCATAAGTACGACTATTTAACAAAACAGGATAAACAACATTTATAATTCATGTAGCTTGCTTAAATGTGCCAATATCAAGAATAGCAGGAGACATGTAAAGTAGACATTTCATCTGACCAGAAATAAACTAAAGTGATCTTAGATGATTACTGGCTTGAATTACTGACCTATAGTAATAGATGTCTCCGCAATGTTGGTTGCACAAATACATTTCCGTGTTCCTTCGGGAGCGTAATCAAATGCCTATATAAATGCGGATATGTACAGAAAAATCAATTGTGTAAACATGATTATTATGAAGTCTCTAGTTTATTATTATTACCTTATCTTGATCATCAATTGATAACATGCTATGAAGAGGTAATATAACCCATCTCTTTGTAACTTCAGCGTACATTTTGGCTGCCTCTATTACGATCGAAATCTCATTAACACCGCTTAAAAACATAAGAACATCGCCTCTTTCATCATCTGTAAAAGTATAAGCACATGTTTCCCATTATAAGTCAAAAGTACCCAAGACAAATACGGGGTAGGAAAAAACTTAATCATTTATGTAATCTTACGAGGAAATTTGTCGTCTATCAGTTGCAAAATCCGAACGTATGGCGCTGGATTTAGTTTCCCAGTTCGTGTGGTAAGTTCCTCAACACTTACTGGTCTATAATTGACTTTAATAGGATATAATCTACCAGGAACCTACATTGCAGAAAAAATGCTTATGATGCCTGTCAATAACACCTAACACACATTGCGTCTAAGGGCATTAATTAGTTCACTTATTACCTGCAATATAGGTGCTAGACCCTGAAAATATTCTTGGAAAAGTTCTGTGTTGATCGTGGCGGACATTAGAATTATTTTGACATCTTCTCTTTGATAAACCAAACACTTTACAATTCCCAATAGGAAATCGCCATGTAGGTGCCGTTCATGCACTTCATCTAGTACAATAACGTTGTAGTTTGACAGCATGCTATCTGTAGACACCTTCAAACAGTTAAGACGCGATGAAAGTTACTGCATACACAAGTTGATACAAAACTTTATGCACATCAAAGATTTATTACCTGTCTTAGCAGTAAACCTTCTGTAATGAATACTACTTTGGTATGTTGAGTTTTCTTTTTTTCAAACCGTATCTGGTAACCGACTTGTGTTCCGTATTCATTAAGGGTTTCAAAGGCTACACGTTTACTTAATGAAACGCATGCAATCCTCCTTGGCTGAGTGCACGCTATGAACAAAATTAAAAGAAAAATACATATAAAATGCTACAAGCATTCACTCCATCGAGTCATCCAGTGATTTATCGATCATTATTATTACCATTACCTATGTTTTTGTAGCCAGCTTTCAAGAGAAATTGAGGAACCTGAGTACTCTTTCCGCAACCAGTGTCGCCAGCTAAAATTGTAAAAACATAGATTTTTGTACATCGACAAAAGTTTTATCGTTCCCGTAATCTATTTATAATGAATGCATACTATTTATACCTATAATGAGTACATTATACTTGGAAAGAGTTTCAATTATCTCATCTCGAAAC
>JAHZMT010004808.1:0-15674 GCA_027743785.1 Sinhomidia bicolor | reverse complement strand
ACCAACCATTTTCCATTTACAAAATAGCCGAAAAAAATTTTCCCCTTTTTATATTATGAAAATGTATTATGTAGCAGTATTCTTCCTGCATATAAACAAGTCGAATTTATGTATATACCCATATATTTAAACTTACTATTTTCCTTTTCTCCACAGTCATTCCTGAACATTATGTATGCATAATAATAATCATAAAAACACTCATCGCACTGCACTGGAGTCGTTTCTTTGTCACTTGTCATTGCCGTTACTCTTCTTCTCACTCAACTTGTTTCTGCGTCGCTGAGCATGTCTCGAGTCTGCTTCACCAACGCATAATATTTTTGTTCTCTTGTTCTTTAGTTGGTTGTCGCACTCCTTTTTTATCTTCCATTTGTTGTTATTATTATTTTATTTTTAGATGAAGTATTCTTTACAACTTGGTACAAAGGGAAATGTATGCGTGCTATTTGCTGCATTCAGTAGAAATAATGGTGACAAACGCTTTCTCATCTGCACTATACTACTAATTCTTGACTTTATTTATTCCAAGGCGGTAAACAAGCAAACTACATATCAAGTAAATAAAATTGACCTTGTATGAATTTCAAAAAACTCTGCATGTGTTTTATTTTTTTCTTCTTTGTAAAGACAAATTAGCAGAAAATATCTGTTTATAGTTTTACACACTTATTATATAGGTATCACAAAAGAGCAAGCAGTTTTAGTACCTACAAAAGCGCCCAAGATTCGTATCTAGAAATTATCTGTTGTAAACGAGGTTTTTGTGAAGTTTATTCCAAGTTAAAGAAAAGTGCTACAAAAGAGTGATTCTATCCTTGATACTAGTTAGAACTAATTTCTTTTGTTCTTTCATGCTAGTTTAAATTGTTCTGTTTTGAGGGGATACATACGAAATTAGCTTCTACTGTTGTATTTGACAATTATAGACACTATTGCTTGCCAACTTACTTAAAGAGCATTTTTGCCAAATTTGACTCGATATTTACACAATAATGTACAACAAAGTAATCTTTTCATCAGTTTAGGAATTTCTTTAGTTTCACGTAAATAATATCGAATATCGAAACTGATGTGATATTTGAAGGCAAAATGTTAATCAAATAACAAGGTGCTGACTCATTAGGTTAATTTCATTGCTTCAGTAATGAATGGTTTTTTTTATTAATTTTACCAATTGAATAATTGATGCTAATTAAATTTTACCTTATTTATTGGTACGGGTTAATTGGTATTTTAGAAAATAGAGAAAACTTGGCTAGCAAAAAATATAAACGAAACGAAATATATTGTTTAGCTGCTTGCGAATTTATATTTCATTGATAATTGAGTTACTACTACAGTTTGGATTCTGAAAACTTTAATAAAATATTGTGCTGTTCATTGCCATGTAAATTTTTGAAATGTTAATACTTTTTGTTTAAAAAAGGCATAACTTGAGTTCTCCCAAGCTTATAACATTTCTACTTGTTTACGTTCAATAATATGTTCAATTGACCACGCGCGTTTATATTTACATTCTCTGACTGGTTTATAACTATCGCTCAATTCGTTGCTCACTCATTCAAGGCAAATTGGTTACTCTTGACGATAATGAATAACGACGATGAATGATAAAAACCTGCATAGTGGTCGTCAACAACGCCGTCATCACTACCACTACTACCACCATCAGCATCATCATTCCTATTCAGTTACTTTTTTATTTTCCTTCGCTTCGGTACAAAAAATAATACTCTGCTCCATGTAATGTCCGCGTAGTAGAGCAGGAAAAATGAACAGAATGAAATAATATTAAAATATTACACCACTCAATTGTTTTCATTGTCATGTGATATCATCATACATATGCACAATTATATGGTGTATGCATCAATACAGTTTTACTATTTTAACGCTACTCTTTTTTATATATAACCACAAACAGCCACAACCACCTATACAATAATAATATCTCTCACTTTATTGTTAGCTTGCTTAATGTCTTTATGCTCGTATCTCTCTCTCTCTCTCTCCTCTCACTTTTTTATCCCAATGTTTCTGCCTTCTATGTCTTTACTGAAGCGAACTGAAAGGATTGAGTGCTCGAGTTGAATCGTCGTAACGTAACGTGTTGGCCGTGACAAATCCTTGTGGAAATGAGCCGTGTATGTGGATGCATACACTATCCAATACCCAAATTTCAAATATATACAATAGTTGCTCGGTTACATAATATGAATATTGTTGGGAGAAGTATAAAAAACAGTTCCTTTTTTTCGGTTTTCACATTACAAACACATTCATGTATAAATGGTAAAATTGTCCTATTACACATTCAAGTTCATGATTCATGATTTTTATGGCTACACTTCTCCGCTTGTTCAATACATAATCTAACAAGTTTGTGTAGCAATTTATATATAGGAAAAAATAATGCCCCTATACCTAGACTCTGGCATACAGTAGTGGTGGGTCGTTGGTTGTGGTGGTGGATGGATGCAAGCATGATGATGTATGTATTATCGTGTTTCATGCAAGTTTTGAGCTGGATTACGGAAATGGATTTGAACGTGGCTGGAATAATTCCTCAACAACGGAACGGCACAAGAAGAAGAAGAACACAAACAAGGAACAAAAACAGAGGAAGGAAAACGTACAAAAATCTGTAAAAAATGCTAAACTACAACAACAGCAGAAAATGGAGTATTGTAGACGTAAAGGAAATATGCATGGGACGTACGTTGTTGATACAGTAAAATTATGGCAGATGGTAAATGTGTGTGTGTATGTGGTGACATGCCTTCTTTCAAAATGTTCCGTTTTTTAACGATGAGCATGATGATGACGACGATGGTGGTGGCGAATGGTGATGCTACTAAAGAAATGTCAAAACGTCACGTTTATTATTCTTCCTTTGATTTCTGTTTTTTATACAAAGGAAAAAGGAAATATCCAACGAGCGACTATAAAAACCCGTGCCATCACCAACTTCACTTGCTAGATTCATCTTTATGTATATAGGTTGAGTAGAATACACTACTCACTACAGTGAATATATAAAAAGTAGGATTGAGCACACTGCTTTTGACAACTGACTGACTGCTAGCTTTTTTTCTTTGGCTTAACCCTCACGTTTAGGCTAGTATTATTGAGGTTCTATACCTACCACATGTATAAGTATAGTAGGTACCTATATAAACATGAACGGAATATTTTTCCAGCTCATCAACTAAAATCCACACAAACACCGGAAAATAGCATGGTTGACAACAATGATAATTCGTCGTCTACGGTGGTATGCACGGTGAAATCTAGAGTAATGTAACGGGGGGAAAATGAAAAAAGTGCTTAATACAAAGTAGATAGTTGACGCTACATTGAGAATTATTTTTATATTAGAAATAAATCTTGTTCAGAATTGTATGAAATAAAATGCAAAAAATCACAACATATTTAACAGCTGTAAAGCATTTTGTTATCGGTTTCATTATTTGCGTGCTTCAAATGCAAGGTCAAGTGCTTTTTTAATTAAACTTTTTCGTATTCCCGTTCAAAGCTAAAATAGCATCGAAAAAGGGATGTTTACGCTTTTAGCAAATGAAACGACGGATTTATATAGACGTATGATAGGTATATTTGATAAAATAGGAATTCCAAGCAGCTGAACAAGAAAGTATAAAACTATAACGGTATTTGTCATGATGACGATGTGTCAATAGTACTAGATGATACATTTAGAAAGATCTCTTCATCATTTCTTTCCATCTGTTTTGGTTTTCTTCCCTTCAAGTAAGCATTCGTAGTGATGAATCTGCAAATATGCAAATGCATTTTTCCAAAAATCTTATAGTGTAACGGTGTATGCACAAAGAAAAAATACCACATGAAATTTATATTTGTTTTAAGCAAAACGTACGATGGGTATTTGAGAACGAATCCATTATAATAATTGTTGATACTGCCATCCATGCATGCCGAATAAAAAAGAGCAATATATGGCGATGGAGTTGTTAGTATAATATTCTATGAATGGAGAATTGTGCGTGTGTGTACTTTTGAAGAAATTCCATGATAGAAATAACTCATCTTTTAGTATCATTGTACTTTTTATCATTTTAGAGTAATTCCAACGAATAAAAGGTTAATAAAACATGTTACTACACACTACATTGTAAAACATTCATAGATTCACTACGTGTACAAATTGTGGAAACATTTTTTGTTGACAGTTTTGACGTGAATTGTGAAATAAAAATCAGTGTTGAGATAATTAGGGATGCAGACATGCCTATTTACATGCTTGTGTTGAATATATACTGAACAAACTTGATTGTCTTTGTTTATCAGAAGTAGTGTGTAGGTGGGATTCAATACGGCTGTATATGTAATGTATATTAATTTGAATGCAATGTCCATAATCATAAATGTAATTGCAGTGTGCAGGGTAAAAAAAGAAAATAATATGGTATTACTAATAATATCGTGAAAATATGAATTTTATGCATTGTGCTGAGAAAAAGTATATACATGTACATATGTAATATTATGAATGCAATGAGATGATTTTAAAACATGAGTTTTCTTTATGTATGTTCTAAGAAGATGACGCTGTGTATGGTTTGTTAAGTAAACAGGGTTGGTTGGTGGTACGAGTTGTTTGTGAGTAGGCAGGGCAACCTGGCAAGAAGCTTCCACAACTCCTTGCAAGTCTCGACAAGATTGTTGAGCCAATGCGATTCAAGCTTGAGTGGATCTGGGCACCGAAAAAGCCGAATCTTCATTGCATGATCATCATCATCATCATCACCGTCAGTATCAAACAAAGAACATTATGACGAGCTGTACTCGACACAACTAAACCGCTTATTCTTCGTTTTTATACTTCTTCTCCCTTTTAACACTTTATCAACACTCTGATGAGTTCTATGATACTCGCACACAAACAGCATTGCTGCTTCTTATAATATACACCAGTTGCTACCCGCCATGTCGTCCATTTTCTCGTTTACGCTGAGTGAGAAGCAATGCTTAAAAGTGACCAATGGAAATTGTGAGCATTTCAGCACAATAACTTCTGAGATAAATCTAAAAACGATTTTTTTCTTTATTCTCATTTAATCTGATAATAAGTTATAAGAATTATTTTTATTATCGACCATTTTAGCTCAATTTACGCATTGGTCAGGAGGATAAACTTCAGAAAGGTTTTATTATAAACTTTTTACTTTTAAAATTATATACCTACTTCATACTTAAATAAATTCATTTATTTGTCACAAATGTTATTTTTTAACACCAAGAAAAGTTTCATGTCGCTAAACTCAAAATGAATGAAGCAAACAATTGTCGTGGTGTTGCGATCGTCTTTGTTTTTGTATCATCAAAAACAAGAGAAGGAGAGAGAGAGAGAGAGAGAAGGAAAAAATTTCAACTTGTATAAAACTTTTTTCATTGTTTTAAACAGAAAACATGCGAATTCATCGTAGCACACACATTGGTTCGCCATTACCAACTGAATTAAACTGTATATAAATACTTATGTATAATGTAGTAGAATATATTAGTTTGGTGCATGTGTATGTGCAATAATGTACGTACATAAACTGATCTAATCTATTATAACTTTTGCATATTTACACGCATTTTGTTCATGTTTGTATATATGTTTTTATTAGTTAAAGTCATTGGGTTCACGATTACAATTATGTCTGCTGCATTTCCTTTTTACGCTATTAAGTGTATTAAAGAGCAAATGTTGACAGAGTTATACCCGTTTTAGCAGTTGTTTTATCCAGCAGAAAGTTGTATTGTAAAATGGCATCTCTAAAAGTTCAAGGATTTCGCAATCAACAATATTCCAGTCAGTCAGTCTAAATCAACATTCTCTTCTCTCCTTAAAATTATCTAAGTAAATAGCATTATAATATTGGTATTTTTTAATAAAAATCAACGTAGGTAACGTAAAATTTTCATTAAGCTCTACGCTCATAAGCAAATATTGTCAAATAGTACACTTTACTTTACTACGCTTTTTTTAATTTCCGTATAAATTGCGTAGTTGATGTCAGCTTTTTTCCATGACTTGCAATAAACTTTTTCGTTTTTTTGTGTATTCTTACTTGTACGTGCTCACGCCAAAAACTTTTTATTTTATTTATGTATTCATATATAAACTAAAAGGGTCGTAATTTTGCTGAACCAAGGAAAAAAACATGTATTTAAGCACATGTTGACAAATTAATTTTATCCCCGGGAATTAAATTGTAAAGCCCTGAGAAAAAAAACTTGACGAATGTTGTTAACGCAACATGTACACGCGGCTGTATACATATAAGTATAATATGCATATTATTGTGCTTTTTATGCCTGTTGATGGAGCGTCGTTCGCTAAAACTAAAATAATCATTTCCATCGTTCCGAAAAAATATATGAATATAAAGTACCCAAATTATACATAGATACATACGTAGTGAAGCAAAAAGTAAACAAAAAGCATTATTATATCCCAAAGTCTCAAAAGAATAATAGTGCTAGTACTTTTTTAAATGAGCAATCTTGTATCGAATGCAATGCCTACTTGCTTATTAACATTATTAACAGAAAAAGAGCATGGAAAACTAGGAAATGTAAAGTGAAAATGAGTTTTTGTAGTCTATGAAAAATTATCGGTCTTCGCCACCTAATATGCCTACAGTCTACCTAACAGTGGTATCTGTTGTGTGCCTCATGATGATGATAATGATGACGGTACCAGCTTAGTTTTGGGTAGATTTGAAACGCAGTGCAATGCAACAACGGCAAAGAAGGACGACGACGGTAAGATTTTATCTGGTATTTTCACGCTTCATGGTACATGTGCCATGAAATCACGTTAACATAATGAGTCGTTGAAGAATATGGACCAATGCTTTATGAACCGTGTACTTCTTCCTGCTCTTTGCTACTACTACTACTGCTATGCTGCTTTGTTACAGTTTCTCATTCTTTTTCCAAATTAAGTATTACACTTTTTGGGAACTTTTTGTGCTGCAAAACTTGTAGCAAAGACACCACGGCTAAAATTCTTAAAGCTCTAACACTTTTTTGTATGTGGCAATCCTTTATCAGCTTACTCACTAGAGGAGAGAAAAAAGTACAGAAATCAGTATAAATGTAACATTACTATTAACTTTTAGCACTATATCATCATCACATTCAGTTTTTTCACTTTTAATCCTCAAATGAGTAGAGAATGTGTAACTTCTGTGAGTGCACTATTTAAACAACATTACTAATAATCAGCTATGAATACAAAAGGGGTAGGTTGTGTTCTTATTGAAAAGAATGCTTTCTATTATGAATCTTGAAATATTTTTTCTTTCCCGGAAAAACTGAAAGTACACAAAAAATATGACGAGAAAGCTGAGTGAAATGTTTTCTTGTTTTTCTCAATAACTGTTGATTACACTGTTATGTAATGATAATAGTAATAGGATACTTGGAATAGATTCTTGTCAACAAGACAGCAGCATATAATTTTATTCTTTCACAAAGTATACTCTTACACAAAAAAACACTCTTTAATCAATTTATTTTGCCATGTTTTCAACGAACCAATGTATGTTCTTCCCGTTTCATTTTATTGTACACTTTTCTATTGCTCTTTTTTTCTAGGTCAATACCAAAACTGCATAAAATTATTTTTATTCCCAGCGATTTTATAACGTACAAAAAAGTTGGATAGCTACATTTTCGCCTGTACTCATCTCGTACAAATGATACACGTATACAGTTTTGTTCCTTTTACTTCTTCTTCTTCCTCCAGAAATCACCTTTCTCCTCATTTAACCAGTCAATGTTTCGCATGATTGTCATCATCAACATCATCGCGATAGTTGGCAGTGTTGGTGTTAGCTTCTGCATACATGCGTGTTTTATTAGGTCATTCACTTTCAACAAACTAGGCGCATTGCCGCCACTACTACTGCCGCTCGCTGCAGTGAGTAGACCTACTATTACAAACATTGACACCTTCAGTCTCTCTCTCTCTCTCTCTCACTTCAACCATATCACAACAGTCATTCCACCGTCACACCATCATCATCTCCATCTTCTTCTTCGTCGTCCTCCTTCTCGTCATCAAATGGATCTTATTCCATTTTATCCAGTAGAGTTCACAAGGAAATGGAGTGTCATACAGAGAGGAAGGTGGAGGAGGAAACACTCATTCCTGGTGAACGCATTTATAACCAGGCCATATAAGACCATGCTCACGCATTCGCTACATTTTTTAGGTATATAACAATATGTGCTATATTGTCTTGCTTTTTTATATACTTTTAGGAATAAATATATACGTTGCTTCTTTCATTTATTATGTCATTATTATTATTCTTCCTCCTTTCTTTGGCTTGACAATTTTTGGCTGACTTTCCACGACTTTTATATTGTCTTTCTTGTGTAAGGCCAAAGTTTACACAATTAGGTTGCATATAGGTTGTCTTTTGTAATATCCTATTGTATTTATGATAATAATAATTATGCATTCGTCTTAAGTACATTCCATTTTTACCTGATCAATATCAAAGCATTATACCGTAACATCAGAACTACAGTGGCAAGGAAAACCTCGTTTCTGTACAAGTTTACCGGACACAAAAATGAAAAACTGTCTGTAGAGTATCATGTCAACAACGTGTCATATCAATAGCAGCCCCAGCCAGTCGCCACTGTCGATCTCATTATGAGTATTTGTAGTAATCAGCATACATCTCAATTTTATACAGAGGGCTGTACCTTATGCGTGAAATTTAATTAGAGGAGAATTTAAGGCCATGTTGAGCAGCAAAAGGAACCGACGGCCTGGGCCGTTTTTGTATGTACTTAAGTGTCCGGTGATTATTATCATCTCTGAAGGTAAACAATAGAAGGCTGAACCTTAAAAGTCCCATATCGTCTGACCACACTTTTCAAATACCAGAAATAAGCATCAACCCATTTGTACCTTTGAATCAGTACGTAGCAGTTGACAGACACGGAGAGAGAGAGAGACAGTACATGCATGACAGGGGTGTGCGCCGCCAGGATTGAAAATGCATTCATTTCGTTTTACAGCAGAAAGTAAATGGTTAGAATATACGTAGTAGTACAAAAACAATTCATCTTTAAACTGACCAAGTACAAGACAATTAATTAGTTACGTTACATGTCCCAAGGGATATCTCTTTGTACAGTTACAAGGGAAAATACTTGGAAATTATTACCTACTCAGTTTTAAAATTTTGTCTGCTGCAACTCTACCCATTCGAGAAGCATGTTGGCTAAAACAAGGCATTAAAAGTGCTTGCATATCCTAGTCAAATCATCTTGTAATGCTAACAACAATGACCAGCTTCCATCCATTAAATTATTATGTTATTATAGCACAAGTTGTCTTCTAAAAAGCTCTCCACAGTTGTTGTAGATTCATACACTTGAATCGCAAAACTTGTTGTCTTGTAGGATTGATATGATTTTTTCTCTCCGGAGAGCAGCTGGAAAAGGCCGAAATGATATTCTTATTGTATCCTTATGCTCGCTTTTGATATCTGACTTGGCTCAACTTGAACAAAGTTGAACATAAAATTTATCATATCCATTTCCTTTGGCACATTCACAAAAATGAACAAAAAGGTTTTTTTTTCTTCTTTCTTTCTCTTCTTGTTTCTGACCAAACTTGGAATGCATGTACATGACATCCGTGCACACAGAAAGCACACACACACACACACACACGACGACCCATGAGGAGGAGAGAATCCCTTTTTATGATGATGATGATGATGCACGGACATAAGTAATAATGTAAAAGCATATAACAGTTTCATGTAGAAGCAGTAGTTGCTGTTGTATGTAAACGTAAAGTGAGAGAGAGGGAGAGCGAGAGTGAAGGAGATGGAGCCGTGGATTGGATTGTTTCTCATATCAAGTCTCCTCGTTTAAAGAGAGAACGAGAAATGTAAAGAGCTAAGCTGTAAGGTTACTATTGCGGCTGCTGCTGTTGATCATTCCACTTCTACTTTACTCTCTCTCTCTATTTCAAGCCAAAAAAGCTTGCTTGCACGGATGTGTCAAGTTGCTCCGTTTTTGTTGTTGCGTTGACTCGAGGAGAGAGTGTGGTGGTGAGTAGTACCGTGGAGCAATAATATCAGTAGTAGTATCCTGTGCAGTAAAAATACACACGGGTCGTTTGTAAGAAGAAGGGAGGCCACAGTCATACTTACTTGTTCAATCATTCACAGAGCGAGCTAGAGAGAGACACACACTCACGCAGAGAGACACTCTCATCCTTAAACTTTCTCAGGCTTTGAGAAGAGCAGATAGAGGGAAGATTTCTCGTACAACTTTCATCAGTGCAATATAAGCGCACCAAAGAAGAAGACGGCGAAGGAAAAGAGAAAAAAAATAAATGTAGAAAAGTGTGTGTCTAACGTGCATTGGAAGTAGTAGTAAAAAGAGAATCAAGTTAACACTTCTTCCTGCTTTCCTTTTTCTTAAAAAAGTACTTGCAGTCTCTTTTCCTTCTTATAGAAGAGAACAAGTAGTGACGACGACGTTGGTGATAGCTGCTGCTGGTGGTGGCAGTGGTGTTGATATTGTGTGGTAGTTTTTTTTCATGCTTGCATAAAAAAAAGAGTACTGGCTGCCGCTGCTACTGTTCCTTGTGTTGCTGCTGACTGGCTGGGTTATTTTTTTCTCTCTCTCTTTTCCGTATGTATGAGTAGAGAGATGCCTACACAAGAAAAAGGCAAGAAGGAATGGTAAAGTGAGTGTTAAAAACCATGTGGATTCTCCCCGTTTTTGCAAGCCTCATAAACCAAATTTAATGTGAACTGGATAAAGTTATTCCTCATCATTTAACATTTAACTTGAAACAGTAACAAAAAACGTGGTAGCGGGAGAAAAATAAAGACTGCTTTATTTTGGTTTGCGAAAAAAAATTATATATATAGGAAGAGAGTGTTGCATTTTGCATTATTGTTATTTTTTATTGTTTCTTTTTTTAACAAAAAAAACTATGTGGCTTAGTAATAAAGTGAAATTGTTGCCAGTTTCTGTTTTGTCAAACTTATTATAACTTTCCAAGTACTTACGCATTTTTATTGGTGGTAATATTTTTTACACTGACTTTTTTCACTCGTGTTTGCTTGACTATGTAAACTGTCACAGAGAACAAAGAAGAGAAAGACTGACTGTTAAACATTTTTTCCCTAATTTATATTGCTTTTATGCGGTTGGATCCCAATCTGTGAAAGTGCTTGCGTCAACAAAAAGGCTTTGTTGTTTGTTTTTTAATTACTTATAAAGAAACATTCAAGAGAGTATTTTCATGCTTTAAATAAATTGACGAGGCCGCTGATCTTTCATTAGCATTATTGCCATTATCAGCATCAACTGTCAATAGTGATTTAGTGACGACCTTCACATTACATTTAAAAAAAAAAAAATAACTCGTGTAAAATGACAGCAACTAATTAATTTTTTGATCTTTGAAAGTGAAAAGAAAAAGGAAAAATATAGATATAGATATTTTTGCGATACAATAAAGGAATGGAAAAGTATTAAAAAATAGAGAATAGAGCAAAAAGCGTGTAGTCAAGTGGAAATGCTGAGCTGCTCTATTTGTACATATTGTGACTTTGTAATGTTGACTCTATTATGAAGCCGTTGTTGCTACTCTTCATTGATAAAAACTCTTGTAGTACTTAATAATGTACACATACATATTTAACAAGATCATAGAAGAAGATACACGGATGCTGATAGTGTTACTATAGTTGTTATAGCACAACAGTATTTTTATTGGATGAAACGTATTTGTAGACAGAAAAAAGTGATAGTAGTGGAACGAAAAAAATGAACGTATACACAGTATAATAAAGTATTACATTGTGCTACAATAGTCGGCTACTTGTGAGTTGCAAGAAAAAACGTGTTTCAGTCATTATTTTGTTTTATCAAGTTTCCACGAAAAAAAACTGTCTGACTGATAAATAAATATATATATATACTATGAAACTACTACAAAAAGTGTTGTATGTTTCGTGGGAATCCACAGTTGAAAACAAAACAAGGCACTGTGCTTAAATAATATTTCTAAAATTGCTTCATTGATCAATGTTGATTCCCAATTACAAAGTAAGTACTTTTGAGATATTTTTAGCATAAAAACTTTTTTGTGTATTTTTGTTTTGTCTATTTTTATTTTAAAAATGTTAATGTGTGTTAATTAATATGCTCTAATAATAGTAATAATAATAACGATAATGACGTTGTCGAAGCATATTTCAAGTTCATAGCTTTCATGAGAAGAATGTCTGTATGCCGGCTCTCCCAGGCTGTCATATTCCATCCAGTAGCGTGTTGACAAGCAGCATTCTCGCAATGCCCCAAGTCATAAAATTTCACTGTCTGTCAAGCCAATGTTCCTTTTATCACATGTATCATAAGCATGCTAGTAGCATCATTGAGAGTAGTGAACGTCTATATAAAGTTTGATAGAATCAAACCCAACATGGCATTTGATATAAAATATGCTTAATGTCATGTAACCCGAAAGATTCTGCTGCAAATGGTTTATTTTACTTGGGTACAATCCCAATAAAATTTACAAGTGATTTAACACAACTTTATTTGATCTCCTTTTTTTGCATGCACATTGATTAAATAAGCACGGAAATGCTTAACAAGCCTTGATTACTGGAGAAAATAGCAGTTTCGAATTATATGTAACGTATGATGATACCTACAATGATGATAATAATCCTTCATTTCACTTTTGATAAAAAAATATTTGATGGTTGTCATTGATCATATTCAGTAAAAATAGTCTATAAACCTTTGAATGAACTTCAAGAAAACAGGCAAAGCTACAAAATCATGCATTTTGGAAAATCTTTTCATGAAATTGTGTTTTCACTGTTATTGTGTAATTCCAGCGATTGAGCAAGTATTTCAGAGTACTTGTACCCCATTTTGATTACATTATGTCAAGAAAGCACAACACGACTTTTGTAAAATGTAGTAGCAGTAGTGGTTAATATATTATTATTGTTATTTGTCGGGTGTATGTAATGATATTAAATGTTTATGTATTATTATTATGTTATTCTTCATTTCTTCATATACATACATATATATATTTCCTTTTGGGTGCATACATATTTCAAAAGAAAAAAAACTTTTCGCTTTTTCTTTGAAAACAGAAAACGCCCTGTGGACTTTCTTACCTTTTTTAAACGAAACTACTCCTACGACTTATATTATTGTTGGGTAAAAGGATAAAGAAAAATGTTCACAAATTTTTAAATGTTATTTTTAAATGTATAACTTATTGGCATTGAGTGAATAATGTAAGGTGTATGCAATGCTACATACTTAAGATATAGTATTATTATTAGAAATGGAATATCAAAACCGTTCACTGTCCTTTTTGTCTGCCATATCATCAGCAGCATTCTTGACTGTCAAGTATTTATATATTGACCACTTGAACAATAAAAAATAATAATCGTAATGCTGAAAGAAAAAAAGCGTACAGTAAAAATCATTCACACGCACCCAAAAAAATCTTTATGAATGAAACGAAAAAAAATGTTTTGTAAAAATCATCAAGAAACCCTAGTTTGGGCTGTAGAAGCACCCAATTGCATTTTTTTCTTATTCTTTGAAGAACCAGAGATAAAGATGAAGTGCTGGGAAAAATGAATGAAAAAAAAGTTTAGGGATCAGAAAAGTAAATTAAACAGTTTTTTATTCTTAAAATGTCTTTCATGTAAAATCACAAGAAAACGTATAAAAATGAGAAGGCTACTACTATTTTTGTGAATGAGTGTGTGTGAACATTATTGAACTTGTTGACGTGATGAAAGCTACGGGGAAAAATACTTTTGATGGAAATAAAAGAGGCAACTTTTTTCAAGATTATTTTGCCGTCTCTTATAGCATTATTACTTACAATATTTATATGCACACATACGACCATATTATTGTGATGTGGGCGTAGTATATGTATACCTATGTAAGTATGTACGTACATATTTTTCTATTAGGTTGACGTAGTGTATACCTTGTTCATTGTAAGAGAATATGATAAAATTTATGCACACCGAGAAAATGTAAGAATGCATTAGTAACTACGTACAAAAAGATGTTGAAGGTGAAATATTATCTCGAAAGGAATTCAAAGATGTGCTTGATGCTTGTATTATTGCATTCAGATTCCACCCACATGAACTTGGACTTCTTTTTTTGGAGAAAAATATATTACTTTTTTAAAATAAAAAAGTAGTTGACTTTGTGGAAGAGAAATCAAATAAATGGACGATAAACGATACAGAGCATTATTATGAATACCAATGTACATTCTTGGTGGCCGTCTTAACCAATTATTGTTTGGTTTTTGAGCATTCTGCTATATTTTCCAGATTCCAGTGTAAGTAAACAAGAGGGCTTCATTTTTTTTACTTTTTATATTTGTGTGTGCCTACAAACACCAATAATGTACACTGAATTTTGCTATGCTTCTGTCATTCTATTTATTTTGTTTGCTTTTGTCTCGTCTTGAGAAAAGTACACAGCAGCAATATTTATTTATTTGAGGACAGAGACTCACTCAATTCTACTGAAGCTGATGATGTACATCATTGTCTGTCTGTCTGTTTCTGTATTGATTGCCAACAACGAACACAGTTTAATAAAAATGGAGTTTTGGTGATAAAAACTGCACTGCAACCGAATCGTTCCCTCGACATTGTCGTTGCACAAAAGTGAGCATGATTGTTGATTTACTCAAGCGAACGTAATACCGCAAAGTATAATCCTCTGTGCTGCTCTGGGGAAGATGAAGCCCTTTTGAACTGTGCAACAATGTAGATACGAGACGACATGCTCACAGATGAATACTATGATGATGACGACCAAGATAATACTGAGCTGTATAAAGTCGAACGCTATTATTTAATTAAATTCAACAATGAAAAAAATCGGATTAGTAGATCAATCCAAAAAGTTAAAAGGCTAAGCATAAAAAAGTATAGGTATACTTATTCTGTCTGCCTGTCTGTCCATTTCAATAAGAGATCCATTCCGACACAACAAAATGACAAGAAAATGCAAAGTCATTTTACTACAAATGCGTCGATATTCATTCAGTTTGTTACTTGTCTAAGGGTACAACAAACATGTCAGCAAAAAAAATTCTTGAGAGGAATAAAAATTAATGGTTTATGAATGGTATGTTTTTGGTAAACCATCTGCCATCATGTCACTAATCATTGTCAATACAGGAGAAGAATGGAATCACAAACTTGCTTTTTGTGTACTTGTTTACGTACAAAATGTCCGGTTCACTTGCATGTGTAGTTTATTTGGTGACAGGAAAAGTTGAAAAAAAAACTTGGACCAAATTGAGATCTAATTGTGAGATCATTCTAGTGAGGAAACTTGTATTGGAATATTGGAAATGCAAATTAGATATTTTTTTTAAAAAATGTTTGCAATCAAGATGATCATATGACTAATGACAGCCCGTCCTTATGATTAGAATGACGTTGACGATTATCATTATTACTACTACTATTATGATACATAGATCAGAGAGCACACAATGTTTCCATTATTCCATTATATTTCTTGTCAGCGAGCAGAGAAAAAGAGAAAAGGAATTATAAATG
>JAHZMT010004807.1:0-17193 GCA_027743785.1 Sinhomidia bicolor | reverse complement strand
AGTGGAAGGAAACTGTCAACTGTGAACTAGAAAAAAATGTTTATAAATTATTATGACTTTTAATATTTTTATATATAAACATGTTACTATTTATTTTCAAAGTTTTAGTGTCTAGTCGATACAGTTTTAGGGTGGAGATGAAGATAAATAATATGTATTTTCAACACTGCAGGTAGAAGTGACCCTAGCCATAATTTAATGTTTGAGCTGTGCTTACAAATACATTTAGAGAAGAAAAAAAAGCTTTTAAAAAGCGCCATGATGTTAACATAAAATGTTATATATTGACAGAAGAGGAGTAGTAGTAATGGCTTAATAACTTTTAGCTCGTGAGAACAGTAAAAATATGAAACATGATAATTCACAACCTTTATTTCCAATCTCCTTCCTTCAAAGTTACCTTGAACCAAAAAACTTTTCGAGGATCCTTTGTTCATCAAATCCTAAAAGTGCAGTAGCAAAACATGCACTACTCCAACTGCATATAATAATCTTACCTAATAATCATCCCATACATAGTATGTCATGTTTAACCCTAACCATGTAAAGGTGATGAAGTCGTAAATTGCCGAAGTAAACATTGCAGCTAATATTTTGTAAAAGTACCACCGGTCAAGATATACTGATTGTGAGTTTTGCTCTTATAAGTAAGACTATATGTATTGCACGCATTCACACATGATATTATGCACGCGTATATATAAGCTTTTACATGACCAAGTTGGACCAAGTACTCCGTTTTTTATAAGAATTACGTCCCTTACATTTGTATGCACATTTTATCTATAGTCAGTCCTATGGATCATAGTATTTTAGCAATATGCTTTGTATAAGCTATATATATACTTATTTGTACAGTCAAACACTGCTCCATCTTTACATAGTCGGTTAGATGAACTGACAATGATAACTTGGTTTTGCCAAAAGAATTAATTATTCGACATTCAACAAATTAAACAAAGTAATAAAAAAGAGAATTTTTTAATCTCTTTGCACTGTACAATTCGAAAGCGTTGATTAATCAACCTTGAATACTAAATGAGGATACAAGGCCAGCAAATTAATTTTGTCGATATTTTTTTTACTGACAAGCTTAGGATTTTGCTTTTGAATAATGACATAATATTAATTATATTACATATATGACATAATGCCAATAAAATAAAATTTAATACAAAATAAAAACCGAAATGCAATTATTGAGAATGTTGACTGAAACAAATTGCTCTAGGTTTTATTGCTTTTTATTTTAATGGTAAAAGCAAATTTAAAACTGAAAATCTGACAGAGCAAATAAAATTAATGGTAATGAATGTAAAAAATAAAATTGTTACTATCAAAAAACAATAATGACTGAGAATTATGCAACGATGAGAAAAACTAATTATAGAGATGGTAATAATGGCATAAAGACAAAAACGTAATTTTTCTGACGGATGCATCAATACTTACATAATAATTTTTATTTAAGCTAAAGAAATTTATTTTACTGCCTCGTCAAGTCATTACTGGTAATGATAAAAAAATCTTAATTTTTTTTGTTTCAGTTTTTGGAAATTGACGAAGGCTGGTGGGATTTGAGAGCACCCGCATTGGTTCTACCTGGGGATACGATGCCACCACTTTGTACGAGAAATACTTTGTTCTCACCAGAAGTATTTTGGGCACTTCCTTTACTCCCTGATTACTCTAGAGGTGAAGAAAATCACATGTTGTTGAGTTATATGCTTACACACAAAATTATGAGTCTGTCAATTACATAATGATTTAATGATGAACACAATAATGGTTATGGTTATGCTTGCAAAAAAATCCGACAATTTTTTGCATTGTAATCGCTCAATTCTTTTTTTTTCAAATTTTACTTGAATCTTTCTGCATTTATTTTTAAATTGCGCACGACCTTCCACAATGTGCTTATTTTATCCTCTAGATGACTTTGAGGAACACGCTTTGGAAAATCCTATTGAAGTTGGTAAGGATGGAGATTCAGCTCAAAAGGCTTCAAGGATTCCTCCCTGGTATATTCGTGGTCTGTGGAGTCAGTCGCTACTTGGAGACTTGGGTGGAAGCATCCGACTAACATTATCAAGGGTACCCACGCTGCAAATGTAAGTTAAAACATGATTATTCCATGGCTCCTTTCATGGATGTTGTATAAAAAATATGCCTTACGTGCATGCATGCATAGTTTGTACTCTGAAATTACTATTTTGGGTACGATGAGTGAATGAATAATGCATATATTACATTTGAAAGTATGTATTACTATTACTTTTTAGTTGCTCGTCATTATCACGAAACCGCTGTGTGGTGTGATTGGATTCACACATTTAGTTTCCCCAACACCTAAACACGAATACATATAAATATAATAGTGGGCATAATAACATGCACTCTTTGATAAAGGTATATATAAAAATTCAATTTAGTTCATAATTCAAGAGAATTATGGCGTATTCCAGAACCTTGAGATTCTGTTCCTAATCTTAACTTTTTTCAACGTATTTGTGGATATACGGTAGTAGTAGTGGTAGTTAAATATAGGTAGCACTCATTGTAATGGCAAATTCGCGTACCACATACATGCGTCTAAATGCTTTTGATACGATTACATTTTAATGGAATTTTGGATCATGGGAATCCCATTTTGACTTTTCATGCATACGTTTCCAGTTGTCTGCTTGCATCCCCATTGTTTATTGTACAAGGCGTAATTTCAAGAACTCATGAATAAAATTGATTGTGCAAATATTCTGACTAATCATTTAAACCAAATCGTGTTTGTGGTATATTAGAAATTAGAATATTATGAAAGAATATTATATGTTATACAATGCAATATCTTTAAACAGCAGCTAATCGCACAATATTTACTATCATTATTAACTAGTGCGTTGGCTGGTATCCTCCTGATGTAATAGGTAGCAGAAGCTATTTTCTTGTAGGAAATTGCAAATTTTCTTTTAAAATGCGTCAGTTGCAATAATAGTTGATATCAGTGGTGTGTAGATAGAAAGAAGCGTTAGTTTAGTTAATCTTAGAATGTAACTTTATTCTATTATGAGTCAACTAGGTAGCATGTTGTTGACTATATCATGCAAACAATGAATACATTTTGTGACGGCACGAATTAAACTGATATAATAGTCTATCATACGTCATACAATTTTGCTACAAAAAACACAGGAAGATATTTTTCCGGTGTTGTTGTTGGCTGCAGAGACCAATGAATCGTTAAGGTATAGGAACGGCAACAATCGAGTTTCGAGTTTAATACCATCGTTTTGTCATCATGATGACGTATGAATTACATATCAATCATTGCCATTGTCAGTCTAGTCTAGAAAGGTAAAGGTATAATAGACAGGTGAAGTCTTTCCTCCATTCTTAGAATGCCATTTAGTTTTCATTGGTTTTTCCAAAAAGTCAACACAATGAGTTTACATTTTTTTAAAAAAGATACTTACCTACAGTATGAGGTACAGTCTTGCCGACTACTAATTATGCACAGTTCATAATTAAAGCAATTTGAAATAAAAACAACCATTTCAAAATCGTTATGTACCAGCCATCTGAAAATGCGAGTGTGTGTGAGAACGGCAAAATCAGCAAGCATAATATAATATTAAATTTTAAACTTTTTTTATTTTGGCATAATAAATAATATTACACATAATATAAAAAATGCAGAGTACTAGACTACTATTAATAATGCAATGAGTACTAAATAATGTAATAGAAAAAGATAGGTATGCACAACGTTGCACTTGCAAAACAGAAAAAAATATCATTACTAAATTAATGTATAACAGATCGCCAGGAAGAATCGTAACGTTATAATGAAAACGCATTGTTTTATTTTTTTGCGTTTAGTATTTTTTTAGGTGCTTGCTTTAACTACGTGTGTACAAAATTAGTACAGTCTCGACAACGATGACACTAGCAATTTCATTGTCAGGGCTGTTCTTTTTAATTTGCACAATCTTATCTTCGCAAACAAAGGGAAATTTTCAACGTAAAATAATGTTTTTTCTCGCACAATCTGTTTTATGTTCTCTTAAGTTAACAGCAAAATAAACAACATCATTTTGATTACAAGAAATCGCAGTATTTCATCATTTTATTACTGATGAGACACTATTTACTACCTATATGTGAAGCAGTTAAGCTATCATCAGGGAAAAAATCTACTTTGTGATTACATAAAGGCAAAAATTATGTTTACTGCTGGCATGCGTCATTGTTCATTAGCTATTATAAGACAAGCGAAAAAAGTCGACCAAAGTGTATCGTCCACAATAATGGCGACGACGACGACAACGACAATAATAATAATTGAAATTACACCAAGTCGTACTAGCGCTTCATCAGTTTTTTATTCTAGTTTTTAGCAAACTTTTTTTTTATAGAAAAAGTGTCATTAGTTTCGTATTTTAGTACTGTGGTAGAGAAGCATATTATATAAATTTACAACTGTGTTCGCTTGTTCATGTGACAATACTGTCTTTTTTCAGCGCTATTGTCATTTGTAAGGAAGCCAGACAAAATGTAGACAGATAATATGCAATTTTATGAATAGCGCATCCACCTACATATAATTCAGTCAGTCATTATTATTATTATGGATTTTAAGTAAAAACAGAGATATATAATACAGGTAGAGTTGTACCTTAAAATCAAAACCTTATTGACTCTTTCTTGGTTTACTAATCCTTATGGGAATTTTCGTGCCATTTCAAACACTTGTGCTACTACAAATAAATGTATATTATCGTAGAGTGATGATGATACTCATGATACTTGTCCAAGTTCTTGACGTTTATGTCATATAGGAACTCTTTAGAGTGTTGAGCGTGTTCATCACAGCCATTGTGTTTTTTTGCAATAAAATAACACTACGAGTACTTGAAACAAACAAAAAAAATAGTCAATTAGAATGCATAGTATAATGAAAGATTTCCGGGATTAGCGTCACTCCCTTACCTGTTAATACATATTACTAATAATACCACTTGATAAGGCTATGTTAATGATAGAAACAATTAACCGTATACATTAAAATATAAACAAACATTAAACGAGTGCCGCCGACTTGACTACATGCAAAAGTCCTGCACAATTGTTTGTTTGCTTCTGTTTTGAAAACAGCCATAGACAAAGAATCATATTGGGAAATTATAGCAAGTCATGTTTAATGCAAAACTGATAATAAATACTAAAAACCAACAGTAAACAGTTACACGAAGCAATATTATGGAAAATATTAGCACTATCTACCTATTGTATAATATTGTATGTAAATGGCACTTTGGCAATATTAACAGTTAACATGATTAGCATCAGCAGGGTGTGATGCAAGTAAAAATGATCGTGATTCATCATTTTTACTTTATTCTTTATATTTCAGGAATCAAGATTATTTCGGCGGGGGTGATTACGAACCGGACCCAGCTCCAAGTACTGACTCAAGTAGCACATCAAGTACCGGAAATAACAATGGAATTTCTCATTTAGCCAACAATAATCGGACGGGTTCCTCAAAACTCTTGAAACGTTGGCACTGTCGTTCACGCTCAACATTTAGATGTTTGTTGTTAATGTCAAAAGAGCTTTCAAAATCCATCTACCTCAAGAGGCATGATTTGTCTCTGATAGAAGCATGGATTGTAGATCTAAAGAATATTCATTATATGGAACCACCAATGCTACCAAGAAGACGCTCTCATACCAACCCTTGTCTTGGTGCCGATGGACTACATGGTGTATCATTTTACCCCTCCTTGGAACCCAACCAAGAACTACAAAGTGAAGAATATGTCTTCAAGCGAAATGAAACTTTTAGAGAGTTGGTGGGTCGTATTAGCATGGAGGATAAGTTGGCAGGCCAAAGAGATAAACGAGAAACGGAAAGACCGACGGTAATTGAAAATTCCTCTCCATCTAGTCAGGATGAGATTCTTGGATTATTGCCTCCAGAAGTGAATTCCACTTATGCTCCAATTGATTGGTCAACTCACATCTCTCAAGTGAGTGATATGGGTGCAAGTGGCGGACACTCAAGTCAACAACATGAGGAATCCAGCTATGGAACAAGAGTTGATGACAGTAGAACGCTGAGTCCGTACGAATCCTACTATAGAAGATATAAGCAAGACTCCAGTCCTCATCCAGAAATTACATCACAGCAACCAGCAGACAGTAGATCCCGAATGGATTATTACCAACACGACATTTTACCTGACCAGACGGGTTCTTACCGTAGGAGAGGTTTTCCAGTTGTGGATAAATCTACTTATCTCTCCGATCCCAGATCCGCCTTTTTGAGTGCTTCCAGGTCGGCTAAGCACTTGCATGAAGCCTTGTCAAAACATCATGAAGCATCTGTTGATGGCTTTCCAATATTAAAGGCAATGGCCGAGACTATGTGTCCTGGTTTCGGGGCATTGATACCATACCAGCCTGCCACCGTCCACTCTGATGTATTACTCATCATTGCATTCACAAACCACCATTATGATTTAATACCCACACTGGAAGTTCTCTATAGATCATCTTTCCCCAACATGCTTTACTGCGGCAATCCGCACGAGTCTGTTGAACTCTTTTTGAGAAAATATCAGGCTGTGGAACATCGTTCCTTCAGTTTCCTTCCAACTTACACAAGAGCAACATATGAATGCGTGCTTGGAGCAATGGAAATGAATTATGAAGTCAAAGGATATGCCGTGATCACAGACGAAACTCTTATCAAAACTTGGAACATTGAGGGTCTTGATAAAAGCAAAATTTGGGTAAGTTCATCAGATCATGAAAATCGACATGTACCTGTGACGAAGGACTCGTGGCCAAAGTTGGATCCTCGTGGACAAAAATTGCCGAGACTTTTGGATGGCCTTGCAAATACATGGAAAATGTTGACATATTTCCTTGTTGGACAAGATACCTACGTTTTGGAACCCCCAACAATAAAGAGGAAACGCAGTGTTGATCCGGTGGAGACTGTTAAAAATACGGAAAACTCAACGGTGACTGAGGAACCAGCGACAAGTGACTCTAAGGATACTCCAGTAGCACTTCCATTGAAAGATGAAAATAATTCTGCCGAAAAACTAGAAACATTGGAAACTTCATACGTACCAGTTACCGGAGGAGTCAACAGATTAGGCGAGCCATCTGGTCACAGAGAAAACCATACGGATACTTCTGACTCAGAAGTCAGACAAGAATACAGTACAGCAGGAGGACGTGAGCCAAAGTCCGATCAACATTGGGATTTGACAGTTTCAGGATTGTCAAATATTCCTCTAGTTGAGCTTGATGAAGGTGCAGAAAATAGTAACGAAACCTTTACGGGGAATGATGAGACAACTGATGATGTTGAGGTTGGAGATGATGAAGATGAAACAACGTCATCCGACATGACTGATCTTATGAAAGGTGACAATGCCGACTCTTCCTCGCCATCTCCCAACTTGAACGACCGTGTTACTGATGAGATTGAAGGAGTAATGCTTGTAAACCCGACATCCGAAGCAACGGTTACAGAAAATTCTACAGATGCAGTTGGTTCAGCCAATTCTAGCGCCATTTCTGGCGATGCTAATGTCGAAGTCGTGATTTCCACCACTCCAGCCCCTGAGAGCTCTGTTGCAGTACCATTATACCATGTTGAACATGTGGAACCCCCAACTCCCCCAACTTATCACAAACCTGAAGAGAAGTTGACAACTGGTCTCGATAAAGATGTGTATAATGTTAGCGATACTAATAATCAAACAAGTTTACCAGAACCTACTAGTCTGGAAAGTCCCAACTTGCAACCCGGTGACTTTAGAGTTCCTACGGTTGAAGAAGAAAGACCAGTTTTAGTATTGAACAAGCCCATAGATTCGTATCTTCCAATTATCACGGAAAAGTCTCCAGAACCAGAAGTGGTCTTTGTGTCTACAACGACTACCGCTTCCACAACAGCTTTTCCACCGGCAGCTAATTTCGGAGGAGGCTCAGATGAGGATGTTGCAAATGATAGTGACAGTGAGTTGAAACGAGAGATGGAAATATTGTTGGAGGGTTTGAAGAAGGTATATCTCAACTTGGTAGGTGTTGTACAAGACTACCAAGAAATGAATTCTACAGACAATGCTACACAAAAGCACGATTTTGAATTCAGTGGTAAGTGGAAAAACTGACAAATTTACCTTATTTGGCCTGATAAAACAGCTTGCATGTCTTCAGTATTAATTTTTGTAATTTTTTATTAGGACAAGACAAGGAAGATTCCAAATCTCATCGGATCTCCCCAAGAGAGTTCAGACATATCCGTTGTACTATGCTAGACGATGGGCATCAATCCGAGCTTTGCTTCATTCTTCGATCTTACGTGAATAAGTTGCTTTTAAATCTTGGCACAGACATTCACCTGTATCACGACACAATTCCAATGTACTATCTTCCGTCCTCTACAACAAAACCGTTCTATTCCGTTGCCAATGTGCTCCTCCATCACGGAGTGATGGACGAACTAGCGCTTCCGCTTCTATTCCGTGGGCTGGCCCCAGAGTCGGAATGGATCAAGCTGGGACGCAGTTCTTCGCTTGATCCAACCTCTCAACCTGTTTCCACCGCTGGCTCAGGTGGAGAAACTCAAAAAGCTAACACCGACAACAATGAAGAGTTTGTGTCGGTGCCTGCAGAATTAAAGTCACAATACTTACATCCTTTCCATTTACACAAGGTTTACAGTGACCAAAGTGTACGAAAGGAATTTTGCAAGAATTATCTCCTAAGAATACTTCAAATGTAATTTTTAATAATTTTTAAATTCTATCCACCATCCACCTTCATTTCCAGTTGTCTTTAACTAACGAGTTTGTTATTTGTCATTGATCCGATTTATGGCATATTTTAAAATGCGTTTTCTGCTTTACGGAAGGTCAATTTACGTCCGCCAAACAAATCCGTGCAGAAAATTTTATCTTTGTCAAAAAACTTTAGTTTTTTAAATTTTACATCAGGTAACTGGTTATATTTCAAAATGATTAACAATAATTTATTTATAACACCCGAAATTGATAAATCAGGTAAATGTCTTTCAAGCCCCTATGTGATTTGGAAGTTCTTCTAAATGTAACACGAGATGCCATTGTTTTCCGATAAGTTTTAATTTTCGCCACTTTGTAAGCTTGATTTTTAAATTTTTAAATCAAAGAAATCATGATATAATGTAGGTAGTCCTATGGTGCATTACAGTAACTCTGTTCATTTTAAAGGCTTCTGCATAAAAGTACTTTTTACTACTTTTAGCTCTATGTATTAATTAATTATCTATTATTATTCTATTTCTCTTCTTTTTAATTATTCATATTCATTGTAAAGTATTTTATTTATAGTGACGATACATTCGCGCTAATCAAGAACCTGACATATCAAAAGCGTTGAGCGCAATTATATTTTGAATCTTACTGAGAATATAATATTGTATTACACGCACGCACGTTTTATTTGTTGTGATTGATCATCAGTAAATATGAATACCCGTGTTATTTGTATTACTTGATTTGTAGCATGTCGCAAAAACCAACTGTACAAGTTTTACTATTACCTGCATTGTGATATTTCACGTAGTATCCTAAAACTTAAGATTTAAAAGTAGAAAGTTATTATGAGTTTAGTTAAGTATTGAAAAATAATATGTATGCAATAACAACATTTATACAAATTAGAATTGTTATTATTATGAAACAATAATATAGTTTTTAGACTAACATTTAATGCCCATTTTTACGATTTGATACGCACTTTGAATCGTCTCCGTAGTACGATCTGTTTTTATTCGATTATATCTATGAATCCCGTGTTTTCTCGAATACTTTGACGGGCATTTCCCTCGGTTATTTAAACATGTACCTCTCTGGATCTGAATGCAATGAAACAGAAGGAAGTGATTATATGATTGTATTGGTGCAACTACGTTAGTTAACAAAATTAATTGCAAGGTTATTAAAGATTATGGTACTTTCGTTCAGTTCAGATTTTCCTGTATAAAAACTATTTGTCGGCTGTTGTCGCCTTCAGTTCATCTAAATGTATTTTTACTTTATAATTTTGCTAATAATGTAAATAGTAAGCATACGCTAGTTGTAAAAAAATAACTGTAACCGTAAGTAGGAAGCTGTACAGAATTTTTAATGTTATTATTATTATTATATTATTATTATTATTGTATTCTATGATACAAAAAACGAAAGAAGGGGAAATTCCCTTGTTGGACTAAAGTTTGTTTCAAGTCGAATGTGAAAAAATGTATGACCATTATGACTAATGGATAAAAATAAACACATCAGTATTCAAATTTGCATAGTGGTTTAATTCAAGGCATAATTATAATAAATAATTCATTATGACGGAAAAGTTGCATTTTAATTTATGTATTTATTTGGAAACTGGAGTCGAGTAATATAGTAGTGGCACTGTCTGTGGTCATCCAAAATATGTAAATAATACATATTGATATTAACAATTGCAACAAAAAAATTCATTCACATCTTGAACATTCATTATATTTTACAAAATCATATAAAGTAGTCAGTAGCACTTGCAAATTTATGAAAATGTTAGCTACCTTATTATAGTCAGTATGACTAAACATACAATTTAGTATTAAAACGAACACAGGGAAAGTAATATGTAGTTTATAAATTAATGCCACAAAAATGTTTTCGTACTAATTCTGTTCCGGAAGCTAAAACTCGAGAAGCACCAAGTTACTTTAATACGATGATTCAGCAATCGTCATTTTCTCCGATTTGCGATGATATATGATCATCACAATGATTATCAACCTTAAAAGTTGCAAATCATCAATTTCTTAAATTATATCACTGTCAGATGTTTCATTATGAAACTTTTTATCGCGATGATTTTATGGTAACTTGTAGTAGGAAGCTTTACGGTGTCAGATAAATAACTGCACTTATTGTTAGTGAACTATTCAACATAAAAATTACATATCGCTGAAAAATCACTTTATCGCTTCAGTGAAACTATACGTTGTATTGCAAGTCATTTTATATTTTAGACTACAACACCAACGTCTCCCAAAATGTTTGAAAGCCGATTTAAATGCTCATCTAGTGATTGCGATTTGTAGCCAGGTTTACTTTTGAATAATAATTTTAAGGCATTCATGTATTCAAGTTCCTCGAATTGGGGACCTTTTTCCAATATTGCGTCAACAAGTTCCTGAAAATATTGCAAGACAAAAATAATTAATAACCACAAGAAAATGTAAAAACAAAAAAATGACAAGCATTGATGATATATTGACAAACTCACTTCAGGAGTCAAGGTAAAGAGTTCATAATATTGTCTGGCGTGATCCATCGCGTGTTCAGGCTGGTTAGTTATTTCACAAAGCGTTCGTTGAATAGCGTAAATATTGCGACACATTTTCTTCACTCCATTGTCATTAATTCGTTGAATATGCTCCGCACCCCTAATCAGGATCGTTGATATGAGTTGCCCCAAGCCTTGGAAGATGTACTGTAAGTGATAGAAAAACTGTCGGTTAAGGTGTTTATTATGGTTCGATGAGTTTCAAATTACTTGTAAAGAATTTACCCTTATTTTAACAGTTTGCAGTGATGTGCTGAGTATATACTCTATATTAGAGAGGTCTTTATTCAACTGGACGACTTCACTATCCGGATTTTGACTATCTACATTGGGCGAAAACTCCCCCTTTTGTGCCATCGGTAGTAAGTAAAAGAAACAATGCACACGTATTTCCAAGTGTAAAACCAGCAGACAAATATCGGCCAACTCCTGAAACTTTACAGCCAGCTTTAAAATATTTTTGGACAGCTCTTTAATCTCAATTTCGATATCAGGATTCGAATAGAAAGAGTTGGCAACTTCTTTAACAACGTCAGCAAACCATTCCTTGGACCAAAAGTACAAATTATCAAATTATATGCCTGTATAAAATAACATCTAATTGAACTAAAATAGTTATAGTTAGTGCATTTTTTAATACCAAGCTTTCTTGTAAATGCGCGAGTTGCTCAAGTTGCTTCACATCTGAAAGGATTTCATGTTTCATGACAGTTTTTCCATTAAATATTCCGGTAAGAAGTTCTGATTCACGAAGATTCTGTGTTCTAACGTCTTCAGGACTTTCATCCATACTCTCAGTCATTTTCTTTTCTTTGGCCTTCTGTAGTTTCATCCAGTTGGGAAGAGATTTAAGTAGCCTTTCAATGTCTTCGTCTCTGACCCATGTTGCTGATATAACCCCTAGTCACCAAAAAACACAGTTATTATACAACTCCTCTAACTATTATTTAGGCAAAAATTAATAAGTTTCCACAAAAAACCTGTGAAATCGATTATCTAACTATTTTTGTTACATGTCTGTTATCAATAGGATCAGTTGTTTTCTACCTTTATCTTCACTATCTGGCTGCACAATCCCAAAATAGGCCTTTTGACATGCCTCTTCTCTGTACGAACCAAGCAGTTGGTCGATAATACGTAATAGCTGCTCGCTGTGGGATGGTAAGTCCTTGGAAAGTGGAAGAACCTCTTGAACACTTCTACCAATCTGTACCACACTCTGTACGAATGATTAAAACAATAAAATAATTTAACTATTACGATAATACACCATATGATGACACACCAGCATTGTATAGAAAATACACGCAGATTAGTACCTGCAACAACGGTCTGGTACACTTTAAACTCTTTGTTTCTTCAGCAGAGATAACATCACGCCAACAATCTGAATTTTTTTTAGCCAGTTCTACAGCATCGAATATTTCTTTATACAATTGTTGAACTGAAATGAGCCAATAATAAGTCATGTATATCATTTAAATATTCTCTTGGCAAATTCCCACTATGTTTCATCATTGATTATAATATAACTTACCAAACACACGGTTAATTATATTTAACATGAATATTCTAAGCTCTGATTTCCTTCTGTTAAAACAATGAAAAGCAAATAACTCGTACTGGTCATATTCATAAGGTATAACTAAGGAGAAGATTAACTACTGTAATTACCCGTTGGTGGCTTGCTCAATTTCAACTATAAATTCTTGGACTGGGCTATAAACAGTCACAATATTTCGTGGATTTGGTTTGCACACTAAAAATCTCGTTCTGTCGACAATGCTTCTATCAGTAGAATCCTAGAACAAATCCATTATACAACATATATGCATTTATACAAATATTAGTTGACAATATGAAATGAACAAAAGGATACAAGGTTCAAGTATATAAAGTTGTTTATACAAACCTGATTGGCAACATATTCATTTATATTTAAACCGTGCAGCGAATATTCAAATTTAAATAGTGGAGTTCTTTTGGGTCTAAACAATAAAAAGAATTTTATAATTGCATATGAATCGTAAAACTACGAATTTAGTTTGGGGAAAAAAAGTTTTAGATAATTTTTTACACATACCTGGATGGTCGTTTTCTTACAAAGAAACTATTTATATCGTTGGAATTAGAGTCCCGTGACGGACTAATACTGGTCGAATGATCGGATTTAGAATCGCTAAGATCAAAGTAGATTTTTAAGGTGGACTGCAACTGAAATTTCAAATAAAGTTCTGTGCTAAACAACGCTTTGCCTTGCTAATCGGAACATGAGCAAAATTTGCTGAACAAATGCTTTGCATCTTACCACAGATTGAACCCTTGACCAAACAAAGTCTTCGTCATAAAATAATTTAACTTTACTGCTAGATCGATTGTGACCAATCGCCTTGTTCATTGCGCTTATTATCTGAATATGAGTCTTAACTATCCAACGAAACTGAGAGAACAGGAGCTGTAACATAAAATTGTGAAAATGTAAAAGTGACGACCATTTAAGTTAAGAAACTACCTTTAAGTTAGCGTTTATTTTTAAAATGATTACGTTAATAAACTTGGATAAAGTCTCATACTTACTTTCAACAGTTCAGAAAATAGGGAGGCATCGTTAACATTAATTCCATTTGTATCACCGAATTCTATCACTTGCTGAGAGGCACTGTTTACTACACCTAGTAATTTTTCTTCCATTTGATTCTTCAAATCCTGAAAGTAGCAAGCAAGAACGATGTTTGGATGGGAGCATTTTAATGTAATTAGTTAAAAAGCTAAAACTATCGCACTTACATTTGAAAATTTGGGCACTTCCTTGAGCAACACCATGCACTCAACTGTCATTGTAATATAGGTATCTAACTCATGTGATTCTCCTGACTTTGAAGAATATCCACTAAAACAGAATTTACAAGAAACATTATGAATATATCATTCATACCATTTAATAACTCATTTCTTCATTTTCAAACGATCAACACTAAAATTATTACTTTGTTCCGGTGGTTGTTCCGAAGTCTAAAAAGACTTTACGCGCTTTTATGTGCGCTCCTCGGTTACGACCAGAACTCAGTCTGTCAGAACTGGATCGTTGAAATGGATTGAACACACCAGAGCCTTGTCGCTTTTCAAACGCATTAGGGCTGTTTAGTTTATAATACATTTCGTTGTAAAGCTCTTCTTTCAGGGTTTCGTATATTTTCTGCAATTGTAAATTGTAATAAGAACGTTTAATGTAACGAATGAATAAAATACGTAGAGTTCTATTCGGAAAATTTATGCGCTAATTTGAATCAACAAATACCTCCTTTTTCATTTTCAACTCGGTTCGTACTTCTCGAAGTCCCTCAATTTTGTCTAAATTTTCATTCCAGCTATTCATCGAGCCCATCAGAATTTCAACAGCTTGAAGATACTGCTTCTTGTTCAACAATTTATTAAACTGATCCGAGTTGGATCTTAATTTTTCTCTGCAGAATGAGAAGCCAAATGTATTTTTCCATTAATGAATATCAACATCAAACATGACATTAAAGTTTTCAACAGAAGATTATGAATAAAATTATTATTTACTGCTCTATTCTATACATACATTTGTTCCAGTATTCCCAATGCATGTTTATGTTCAATTCCCTCCAGCCATAAACGCTCCAATTCTTCCCGTCTACAATGAAGTAGCATTTTACATTTTTGTAAATTTCCCTTTGCTGATGCAAGTCGTGTTTTTGCCCCATCAATTTCTCCACAAACATGACCAAACGTCTGAAAATCAATCATAAATCCACATTACAAATTTCTAACGTAAGCCTCCAGGTTATCATGCAACATGAATTTACGAACGTACATACTAGTAACTAAATTTTTACCGTCATAATAGCATTTAATGATTCCTGATGTCTGGAAACTAACGAATCCAGCTTTTGATCACTCCTTCTGAATTCCTTCTCCAGTTTTGTCTTTTCTCTATCTCTATGTTCCGTCGAAGCTGACGATGACAAACTTTTTATTACAGACATTAATATTCCTGTTTCTTTCCCAGTCTTGTTACCCCTTGGGGGCTTACTCGGAGTGCCTAGATCTGCCATCTTAAATTATATTAATTGCAATTCGAATATATGCAAATTATTTGCAACTTTTTGCTTTGCACTAAATTTGACGCTAGCGTCAGCTGATGATGTTACGACTTGTGAAAACTTGATGATCCAGGTTCATCAAAAACCGTGGCATGTTACTAAAAAGTTAATTTATTCTCAATATTTATTAGGTTCCCACATATGTACATATATTTTTCATTATAATAACCACTAAAATACACCACATATAACACAAATACTAGACGTCAACCAGAAAAAGGAAATAAATAAACAGGCATCACTCCAGATAAACTAATGTTTTGAATCAACTTCTTTCAACTCACACCGGTTACATTTTGATCGTTATGTGCACAATAAATGGATAAATTGCAGCAAAAATACGAACGCATAAACCAACAATTAACTAACTTTTTAATGACACTTTTCCACAATTTAATTGCTGCAAAATCAAATAGCTATGGCTATACCATTGACCACATTCCTTGTCCGTCAACTAAGATGTGGGTGGGTCTATTATTTGAACTGCAAAATCAACCAAACTTCGTGTACCTTTCACCGATTTGCCAAAAAAACACTGAAATCTTTCATCAAAACATTGTTAAATACATTACAACAAGTTTAGTGCACATTTCATTTCAAAAGCACCACGCACATAATCCAACAAATATTGTTACAAACACTGTAACAAATACTGTTGCACTAATGACAGACGCAGAGTGTTAATTAACTAACATTGACAAACGGACAACAACGTCAAAATATTGTATTTATACTTGTACATCATTTGTCATCTGTCACATACTGCGGCAAGTTGGTAAACACACCTTGACACCTTTCTTCCCCTCACCTGAATTCTCCAAATTGATCATCTGCTCTGTTCTTTTTTGATTTGATTGTCTACCTGGAATCTACGTTCTACACAAACACAACAACAGAGATCAGTTCAGAAAAAAGGTAGAAGAGGAATGCAGAATATGCAGATAGCAGCAATACTAAAACACAAGGGGAGTATATAGTAGAAAAACCAAAAATATATTTTTCCCGGTTCTCCGGGCCAGTTAATGCGGATACATGGCAGGATTTAGAGTCAGCTATGCTTGTATTAACTGCGAAGCAGTGCGCACTGCAGAGAGGACGAAGACGAAGAAAGACGAAGACAAAGCTCCTATTTATGTCTTTATGATTTATAGTGTCACTAATAATAATAATAATAATTTATCTTCAATTTATGTATCTTCAATTTAAAATTTGGCAATTATTTTAAACAATACTTTGAACTGAATATTTTACTAAAAAAAATAAAATGTTTTCATTGGTGAGTGAGAAGTGAGAACGCATTTTCATCAATGATACTGAAATTTGTCAATTTCCAAAAAGGTGTGCGATGTGATGATGGTGTTGAAATAATTTGGTATCAAGGATATTCTTTTGACTAAATGAATATTCTATTCATTCTATTTTATGAATGAATCAGAGTGATGTTGATGAGTCATGTCTTGAGCCGAGCCTGAATCATCATTCATTCAGAAATGTGAAAGTTTTGGTTATTGGATAAGAAATACGAATGAAGATGTTATGGATGTGCTTGGCAAATGTTTTAATGAAATTAGCTAGTCCATTGATGCACTTAAACAAAAATGAATCAGCGAAATATGTAAAATTAATTAAATATCTTATTTGGAGGAGCATCCTTGCTTCTTTTATTGTT
>JAHZMT010004806.1:0-28683 GCA_027743785.1 Sinhomidia bicolor | reverse complement strand
CCCCAGCCAAAAATTCAAGTAATTTAAAAGTATCCAGGAAAAGTAAATGTACCTTTATGCATGTATATCTTTTAATTAGCTATATATACATTGTGGAGGCTTATGTTTATTCTGTAGTATTTTAATTCTATTTATAGTATTGGTTTAATTCAATAGGTCCCTTACCTGTATAATATAGCAGTCAAAAGACGTCAATGATTTCTTTCACTTTCACAAAAAGAAAATTGGTGTGGAATATGAGCGTTAGGTGGTGCTATGCACTTATAACTCTTGAGCACGTTGACCAATTGGTCTTTGTAATGCTCTAGTTTTAATTACGATACGTATTCGATGATGTTCAATATTTTGTGTTTTCTCATTGTTAATATTTCGGGTAGCGAGTCTTGGATTTTCGATTAGCGTGTCTGAAAAAATGCTGTCCTATGATGAGAGCGACAAACAGTTCAGTCGTTCAGTATGCCTTGAAAGGAGAAAGGAAATAAACCCTGATCTACGCTGCTGCGCTGAAGCAAGAACAACGCATGTTTCTCTTCTAATTCTATAAGATGTTGTACGGCAAATCGCCGTGCGGTGAACACACAGCTGTACAGTAGAGACAGACAGAATTCGGTTGAGGGTGATTGTCAATGTCAATTTCTGTTATTGCGGCAGCGACGGAGAAAAGAAAAGTTTTCGTCAAATTTGCATGCTTGATACTGTTGCGGTGGCGAATTGAAATAAGTCATCACTGTCTCTTTGCTAAATTAAATTGCGTACAATGTACAATGTCACGCTGAGGTACTACGTAATTGCAAAAGGATAACTAATTACCATTGCCACGTACTGACCCGGCACCCGGCGAAAGCAAAATTTTGCCATGTCTCTGACTGAAATCATGATTTGTACTGTAAAATAAAGAATATAACATATGCATGGAGAATGTACCCATTAAAGTGCTTAGTAGTTATTGCAGCTTTGCAAGTTGAAGATAATAATCATGCATCAGTCATCTTGCTAAGAAATCATAATCATTATAATGTCATTTAGTTTATTATAAACCACACATGTATGTACGAATAGTATATTGTTCGAGTTTAGAGTTCGTTGATTTATAGTTGAAAAACCGAGTTTTTGCATAAAAGTTTCTTATGCATCTTACCGACCATTGTCTGTACTTGTACCAAAATTGTACGATTAGTAGGTAAAGAAAATTTCAAAAAGGGAAAATAGACTGACTGCGACTGACCAAATTCAGCTAAAAATTTGTAAGATTATTGGTTGGTGCACTAATCAGCAAACTACAAACTAGTCACTACTAAGTAGTCACTACTACTAGTCAGTGACTCACTAGCTAGTACTCAATACTACTGACTGACTGGTTACGTGTGTAGTGTTTTTGTCTTGATGATTGTTTTTTTCATTCAATGTATGGATGGATTGAATAATATGGGTTCGCCGTGAGAAGCAATTTTTTGTTCACAATTCATTCTAAAAACTGTGCTTATGAGATGTAGAAAAAAATCTCAGACTTTTCCATGATCATCGTACTTACCACTGCCACAAGTTGTTGCTATATAACAAGCAAAGTATTGACAAACAAGTTTGTTATTATTATTATTATTATTCCTATATCTTCCACATACCAAACTGGGCAGTGGAAAATTTGCCTAAAAATCAAGCTCGAATCACGCATACAATTAGTGAGCCATGTTCTTTTTGTTAATAAGCCAGTAGAAAAGTTATAATTGCAATAACAACCATGGAAATAGCCTGTGAAAAGCACTAAAATAAATATGTTTAAGCAGAGTGAAGGTGAGCATTTTGTGTGCCTTTTATATACACTGGTTTAACCGGTGGTGGCTTATTTTTAATTTGGTATTGATCAAACATAGCTTGTAATGTACGTTTCGTTATCAGTTAACTTTTTGTACTTACACGTTGTTAATACACTGAACTGATTGCCCATATAATCCGATGATGAAACCTGTTTTTAGTTAGTATTCAGAGTTAACTTGTTCACACCTCACACTCTTAATTCTTATGCGGAGCTCCTTGCCACCAGGTAAAACTTGACAACAATCACGAAATATATTTTCTGTTATTAAATTTGTAGAATTAGACTTCTAATTACACACTAGCACGTTTTAAAATTGAACGCATACGTTTTTTGTAAAAATATATATCGTTTTTTTTCAAGTAAAACTTAACAACGGGTGGTCTTACATTGGATTACTACTGGGGAACTTGTTAAAAGTGAGAAAATATATTATAATTTGTCAATTTTATTGCAAATAAATTGAGTACGATTGAAATACTTTCTAAATAACTTGGTGAGTAAAAACATGTTCTTTGTACAGGAGAATCGTGTAACGAGCAGAGTAAATAGATTCGGACTCCATCAGCCTTATATAAAAACTTTTTCTCAACACTTGTCAACATCGTCCACAGCTTTAAAAACCAAAATGCCTCCATGCACTTTTACAAACTATTTTAAAAATATGAAATTCTGCGTTTTACAAAGTTTCCGTATGTTATAAATAAACTTCATATTTGTTTATGAAGTGGGTGGAGCCAATGAGTGATGCCGGAGCAAATCAATACACTTTTCATATCGAAGCAACTAGAGATGTGCCTGGATTGTGCCGAAAAATTCAGGACGCTGGAATGAAGGTATTTTGTGCGTTTAGAAAGAAATTATAATTACTAAAGTATTGGTACATTAAAGGTATATTGTATTTTAATGTAGGCTGGGATAGCGCTAAAACCTGGGACACCAATTGAGGAAGTAGTTCCTCATATAGATATTGCCGATATGATTCTCATTATGACAGTGGAACCTGGCTTTGGCGGACAAAGTTTTATGTCGCATATGCTGCCTAAAGTAGAGTACTTGCGAAAAAATTATCCTGAACTTGATATTGAGGTCGATGGGGGTGTTGGACTTGGTAATATTCAAGCGTGTGCTGAGGTAATGCTTATTCAACAATACAAAAGTCTTTTTAAAAATTGGAATAGTTTAATCAATATTAATTGATTGATTATTTTAATAGGCTGGGGCAAATATGATAGTTGCCGGTACGGCCATTATTGGAGCTGATGATCAGCAATATGTCATGTCTACGATGAAGGGTACAGTTTTCAATGCCTTAAACAAAGTTCACTTGGAAAGATGAGATTGATGCAATATAGACAATAATACTGCTATTTAAATAATTTTTGAGGGAATAATGTGTTAAATTCAATTTAACTTTTCTCAATTTAATACAATCAACATATCTTTAGAACAATCATAATGTCATCTGCCTTGTTAAGAACACATACATATGTAACTATATTAACTGTCGTTGTAGTTGAGTCGGCGAAATAAATATTTTAAATACAGGAATCTCCTACTCAAGTAAGTGCAAAATTCTACCTTGCTCACATTAAGAAATGTTAAAAAAAATTATGAAGAATGATGAATATGATTAAATTGGCTATTTATTATATAAACAAATACATAAATATTGATTTATTTGTGTAATCATTATTAAACGCATATTTCATTTACTTTCGATAAAATTTGCTAATGCAGTCATAGAAATTAAAATGGCTTCCTCAGTTCTAATTGTTCTAGACCCTTGGGATGGACATGTGTTAACATAATGATCGAATAAAGCACTCACATCATCTTCCATCAAACTTTCATCGTTTTCAAGTGCATACTCTAATCCTTCTACCCCTCCAAAAACAATCAGTAAATGATTAAATGATTTTGGTCTCAAGAGGGTAGAATCGGAGCCTTTTTCGGAAGTTCCTATTTTTGTGTCATAACCTTCGCGAAACGGACACCCAGAGAAGACTTTTTCTAAGCAAGACGCTATTCGTACAGTATATCCCCAATATATCCCCGTTTCTCTCCTTGGTGCATGTGGTGATACTGCGATTCCTTTAAGTTTCCCCTTTGGCTTTAAAATGTATTCTGATGAGGGATTCTCAAATTTAATTGTAACTCGAACTCCTTGCGGCAGTTTTTTGGGAACTCTGCAGTCTCTGTCCAATCCAACATTTACAAATGAGTACTCTTTTCCGTCCTTTGTTGGTTTCGATACAACGACTCCTTCTCTATCAATGAACAAACAATACATATCTTGTACAGGAAACGAATTTTAATAACAAACAATAGAACCGTTACACACACAGTTATATATCTACCTAAACGGCAACGCTTCGTTTCGTCGCAAGTGATGCGGAATGTCCAACGGAGCAATCAACCCCGCATATTGTAAATCTGGGTGTATTGGGAATAGTTCCTTTCTTAGATATTGGGGACATTCAAGGAATTGTAACACTCTTGCCATTTGCGCACAACCCGCAGTGCCATGTCCCCCAGTGTCATCATAAACTATCACTTCATCCACCCGGAATATAGCTGCTGCACGAGCTACCTGACCAGCCAGGTAAGCCTTCAAGGGAGGCGATTGAGCATTATCAATTATGGAACCAGCGACAGCAATACTCACTGTAAATTGCCTTCCTTTGCTCTCTGAACTATTTTCCGAATTTGTACTCATTACGTAACATTCAAGTCTGACCTACTTCAGTGATTGTCAATTATTATTCCTTAAAACTTATTCTGAAATCTGTATACAGTCTTTTGTCTTTCTTCCTGCTATTGACTTACATTTGACATTAAATGTGTCAGTCAGTTGTAAACAAATGAAACGCTCTCCTAACGCAAACTAATCTTTTTTCAACTACGCTCACATGTGCGTATGTTATGTTGTTTCTCGGTTTCCTCAGACCAGCCAGCCACCGCGCACAATTTTCGCATAGCAGCAGCAAGTCAAAGAATCGAGTGTCTCTAGCCCATGCTAGATGCTTCCCTATTCGCAACGAGAAATGAGAATTCATGTGATCTGCTGTAGGGGCATTGCGATGTTACTTATCGCTTGTTGTTATGTTTCGCTTGCTAATTTTGCCATTCATCTAGTTATACCACTAAAAGCAGAAAGTAGGATTATGGAATATGGAAAATTTGTCAGCTTAAATTGGCAACAGTCCCCATGCCGTGTACATTATTTGGAGACAATAAGATGCGATTATGAAAATGGGAACCTTATAATAATATGGAAATGACCATTACATTATTATAGTATACCAATTACTGCTTTCTTTTGACTTTTCACCATTCAAGACAACATGTGCTTTCTTGCGTCCCCCTTACAATAATATTACATTTTGCACCCAGCAAGCTGGTAGAAAAAAAGTTACTAAAACCCACACCCCCATGTATTTTTGGTTTAGCCCGATATTACAGATTACAGTCGAAGCTAACCAACTAACAAATATAAAGGAGGTGAGGAGTACGTGGTGTGGGTTTTAGTAGTTCTCGTGAAAAAGTAAACGTGAACTTATGGCTTTTCTGTTTTCTCTTTTCACCAACTTTCTTTTCTCCACTTTCCGTGTGCAGCCAATGCAAGCTGAATGCAAGTTGGGTAGGTAACTGGTAACTGTGACCACTTTTTTTGCCGAGTCCAACCGAGATTCCGGGTGTTAATATGAACTGCTGGTGGAAGACGTAAATAGAAGAGAAGGAAAGCAGAACTGCTCGTTACGATTTTTCTAATAGATAGGAGGAGAATATCTGTATTATGGATATGAGAATTTGCTTCTTGTAAGAAAACGGGTGTCTTTGGGTGTCAACATAGGTACGTAACTTTAAGCATATATAAATGATTCGGTACTCTAGGAGTAATAGCACTGAATTTTGCCAATAGTAATATTAGCAAGATTGGCAAAGCACAGTATGGCAGACTGCAAGGCAACAGGATTGATTAGAGGAAACATCCATCTAAAAACATAAAGCGTAGTTACACGGGTGATTCTTTCGTGATAAATAATGATTTCGGCTAATTATCGTTTTATTTCCCCAAATATACTTCTATATAAATATTTTTATTAGACCACTACTGTCAATTAATTTTCATATTTGACTGATCTCTGTAAGCAGACAATTTTCTATCACGCAAATGATAAAGCCACAGAACAGTAAACTTTTTTATAATAATTTTGTCTGCATAATATAGTGATATGGATATATCATCATCATATTTATGCATCATATTTTCCTCTGCAGTCATCTTCCTGTCTGTTTGACGTTTGGCGTGAGTGCGAACGTATATAAACCATCACAGATTGGGAGCAGTGCTGTTTTACATTTTTATTAAATCTAAGTAGCACTTTTTTCTGTTGCTGTTGCTGCTGCTGTTTGTTTGTTCTTTCAAGTACTACTTACTGCGCGTAGAGTTTACTATTTGAACTGAAAATGCTATTATGTCAGTGCATAATAGTACTTGGTATGTTCACAAATTTTTAGGAGAAGCAGCAAATTAGTACTGCTACGTGGAATCCACGTCGTGGATGACAAGTTTTGTTTGGTCAGTTATATGTATATAGATACTATAATTGAATATCAAGGCTCTCTAGTCATTTATAAAACCACAAAAAAAGAACACACGAGTAATTTTGTGAACGAAGCAACCATTACTAAGGTCGCATTGATGACGCCCACAACCTCAAAACACACCCTAGTTAGATAAATCAGCAGTGTTGTAAAACAATCATATGCATAAAATCATTCAGATCAAGGGGAACCCAGACTGCACGAGTAGTACTGGAAACAATGGATATCATTCCAGTAATTCACACAAAAGATTAGCAACGTCCTCATTAAGAAATGGATCTTATCGAGAGAATGGTTTGTCACACGGACTTCATGACAATGACAGTGACACAGAAGATGAGACGGACACTACTCAGCTTAGAGCACCTAATCGAGCTCGCATCAACAGGAAAGGGGTTGACTGGAGGAAAATGCTGGCCAGTTTTCTCTCCTTGTCCATTCCCATCGTTTTCCCAACCGTTCACATGTACATCTTTACCAATCTATGGGGTCACATGAAAACGCCCGTGGATACTCGACAATGTACTTGTTCATGTTGGGATACAATTTTTAAGGGTGAGACAAGCACGTTTATATTTTTAATAAAATATGTTATTATAAGTGATTCATTTTCTGCCTGAATGTGCAAAGTTGTATTAATCATCGTTTTCATATAGGTCCGTACGAGTCTGGAATAGCGGGTTACAAACATGTATACTTCAACAGCGATTCAAATACACTGAAAATGTGGATAATCACGGTGATCGGGGTGCTCTTCCTATATGAAGCTTTCAAACGCCTTTTTCTCCTCTTGTTGAACAAGAAGTTACGTTGGACTATGGGATTATTGTTTTTGAGCTCTTTACACTCTCATTATTACGCGTGGTGGGGTCACTGGAACTACTGGAACGACGACTTTTATCATATGTGGTATCATCAAGTTTTCTTCACTGTTACGGAGTTGATCTCTTCCATCATGGTGCTGAACTACTTAGATGTAAGACGTGCAATAGAACCTATTCCAATGTTGGTAGTATGCAGTATTGCTGTCTTCCACACTTTATGCAGTGGATGGGATCAATTCATTTTTACCGTTGTCCAGGGACAAGGAAAATTGCATCAGGTAATCAACTTTAAAACCTTTCAAAGTAGCAGCAAATTCTGCCGTATTTTTAGTATGCCCAAAATACCAAGGTGAATGCACATGATTATTTTCCGTTTAGATTCTCAGAGATGTAACCCTCATGACGACTGATATCATCCATGCAGCGCTATCAGTATATGAAGTTAGAGTTTATGCCGTTAGAAAAGGAACCTCTCTATTTTCAGTTATTGTTCAACGCAATCATCTTGCCGTCATTCTACTCCTGTCTGTAACAATGTACGCAGTAGTTCTTCTTTTTCCATAAAGTAAAGATAAGGCGATTATATCAACAACGAGTGACTCCCTATCAGTTATTCTATTTAACTAGCCACAATCAAGAAAGGAGTTTGTTATCGCTCAGGGAGAAGGGAAAAGCTAACAGTACAAAAACTTTTGTTAATAACATAAAAAATAACTAATAATGTAAGTGAATTCGCAGAAATTACCGCAATGACTGTATTCTTATTATAATATGGAGTTTAAACTTTTACGTGTAATAACGTTTGCCATCATGTTTTCTATTTCCCAAGTTTTTATGAGACAAACTTTATATCAATACAGCTTACAAACCTAAAATTTCGTAATTCGAGTGACCATAGAGAGAGACAAAAAATAACGTAGACCAAATCATAGGAAATTCAACGGAGATTATTCAAGGAATTTTGAAGGAATTTACTCCACATATTGCATTTATAAATGACAAACGGTAAAATACAAAGGGATAAAGGAAAAAAATGAACTGATATTCTCCACTTTTTAATCAACATACATCTAATAAAAGAGTTTCAGAAAAACTTGAACAATAGTTAGAAAGTGCAGTCAGTAGTCAATATTAGTAGTAGACAACATTTTCATCAACAATGACAAGAGTGCTAATTAAATCAGTGTTATATGTATATAGTAGTTTGTACTTAACATTACTAAGCTTGATATTGGTTTCTCTGTGATACTTTAAGAAATGTGTTGTGGTCGCTGATGGAGCATGTATTTATCATTTTTAAAGGCGTTGGCTTTAACAGGCGATCAAACATGGGTGCAATTGTAATAATGACATTTTAGGTCAAACTCATTGGATGCGAATCTTTACGTTAAAATGTGTAGGCTAAATTAAAAAGGATAGAATTATTTAGCTTATGTCAATACATACTATTACGCATATACATAGATGGTTTAATTACATAATATTATAACGTAACATTTATTAAAGTTGTTAATTTACTGTGCAAAATATTATCATTTTACAAACGCAGCAGAGTGCCATAATAAATAATATTGTGCTGGACAAGAGAGGTGCGTTAAGTAAATTTGCACACAAAAGATACGTGATATGAGCAAAAGATAGCTCTCTGCCTGATACTTTGGTTTTTGAAGGGGCAAGAAAGAGGCGTAGGATATTTGCTTTTTACTATCTTGCTAACCCTTGAATAACCTACGTGTTGTTGACTCTGCTATGCTGTTCGGTTGTTAGTCGTTGTTGTTAGTACATATTTGTTATACTAATACTAATTAAAAATAATGATTCGATGAATCTGTTTAATCAATCTCTTTTTCCATTGTTGTATGTATTTCCCAGTTGTTACAATGAGAAATGGCTAGGCTTCTGGTCGTAGTTTATACGTAATATGCGTGTTGCAGTAAGAAGATATACATATTTCGTTAAAAGATTTTGAGAAATGGTTAGTAGAACTAACAATTGGAATTTTGATTGTAGTTATGCACGGTCGTAACTCATAAACGTTGGATTACTAAATTAAATCACGGATCGCACAACCGCACGTTTTGAGGAAAATAGTTTCCAAGAATTATTTTGTTTGAAATACCTATCAAATAGTGTATGCATTTGTTAATTATAGTATATGATATGCCTTTTATAGGAATTTTATAGGTTTTATAGATTAGTCCTAAAGCGCCTTTTGTTTTGTAATATTGTATTGTCATATGTATCTTAAACTAACTGGTGTAGTTTGCATAAAAAGTTATTTAATTGGAAATTATCAAGTTTCATGGAAGAAAAGTGACTTGTTAAAAAAGGTGCAGTTTGTTATTAAAAAAATAAAGTACATTACGTAATAATGCCTGTATTAAAGTTTAAGTTTTTAATCTGTTTTACGCGTTATTTTCGAAAAATTGCATACGATTTGATACATTTTGAAATTAGAACAATGAAACTGAAAGACATAATATTTATGACTTGATGATATACGTAATTATAACAAAGCTAAAATTAATTTTTTGGCTTGTCCGTCTGTCTTGGACTGTTGGACTTTATTTTTTGAGACAACAGGCGAATGAAAATTGTAAAACTTTTCAAAGACATTGACAAGTAGCCACTACAAAATTATCTTTTTAAAATCCAGTATAAATACAATGCTAGCTTAGTAAATATGTACTGTATAGCTATGTGTAACTATGGGGCACTCTGATCCTCTTTGCTTTTCGTATCGTGTCGAGATCTGAAGGAAAGCCATCATGGAATGTATTATTGCACATCGTGTTATAACGTCTAAAAAGAATTTCCAAGTAGCATTGCCATTTCCACATTCTGAATATTGAAAAATTCATGAACCAAATATTCTGAATGATAAAAATATGATAATATATTAACTTTTCTGGCGATGACGCTCCGGTTTATCCCTGTCAATGTCTTTGTAGTCCAGAAAATATTATGCTCTTTTTGGGATATTACTTGGGTGCTTGGTTTTTTAATTTGTAACGACTCTGTGTGCCAGGTAGCCAGAGTTAGGTACAAAAGGTAGAAATTGAACACATGGAGAAAAATGGAATTTGGCAAAACTCCTACTCCTACTTTGAGATGTACGAATGACATGTTCTCCGTCAAATTGTCAAGTATGTCCTAACTGTTCCCTACTAGGTCATGCATGACATTCTACTACTAGCCAAATGTCCGTATTTTGGACATTTTTCATGACATTAACACTTTGGACATTTGCGGATATTGTAGTTGAAACGAAGCATTTAGCTTGGTATTTTGCTTTATCCTGATTGATATAGCAGTGAAAATGAAAGAAATTGGAAGAAAGATGAGTTACTAATTGTAAGAAATGCTTAAAGTGGTAAACTTTGTATTGTACTGTATGATTGTATTTGTTCAGATGCCGCTGTCTGTGAAGAACTCGGATTGAGTTGAGATGTTGTTGTTGTTGACAATGTGAAACCATTCAATAAGTTTCTGTATAAGAAGTCTATGTGCTTGACATGTCCTTAAATGTCATGAAATTTACTTATGTCTGTCTGATTAAAATGTCCAGACATTTCCGAAAATTCAAATGTTCAATAATTTGGACATTCTAATGTCCAAAACATGTTCTACGATGCAACCCTACTGCTACTGTCCTAGTAAAAAAAAATAGGGAATTTTTTTATTACAATCATATATACAGCAGCCAACATTGAATTTTTTTCTGTCAATTTTTTATCTCAATTATGAACAATTTAGCAGACTATATAGTCGGCTATATACCAGTAGACGCATGCCAGTTGTTTTAACCTTCTTCCAAGTTCTCAGCTAGCATTTTCATAAACATTTGCTTTTGCACGCCTTATTGAATTTTTACTCCATTACGGCAGTTATCTCTGTGATCCAAGCTATTCAAGACAAAACTTACTTTCAGTAACTCCCATGAGTACTTTCCAGCCTCCCGTTTCCAACTTTCATAGGTATTTAAGCAGTACAATATGCCAAGCATAAAAAGCTCATCTATAACAGGGAATGTGTTTCGGTCTATTTTTACAGTGCACATTAGCTTTGCTCTTTTCTTTTCCCAAAAACTTTTTTCGCCAAACTACATGTATTACATCTATACACTCTTGCATACTTTTTAGTCAACGCCACCGTCATCACAACGTCATGACAAAAGAAACCCTTTTAAATGTTTTATTCTCTGTAGCTACGTATATATGCAACCTGCTTTCTTGCATCTTTCCACCAAGCAATTTGCCCAATTCAATTCATCATTATCATCCACTTCCAACTTCCAACAACTTGATCTTCTCCATAATATATGTATGTAGGCATCTCCAAAATCTCTAAAGTGATTTCACTCAACCTTTTCACTTCTATTCAACATGATTGTCTTTGTCTATCCTCATAATCGAAAGTAAATACATATCTATACGTTCGATGCGAAAAAAGTTCAAGTTTAGCAACATAAATACACACAGGTAAATACATAACATGGTAGTTTTAAAATAGAGCTCAAACTTTAATAAAAAGATGCTTAACGAGGCAGAGATGTGTAAAAACTCGTGCAGACTTCCCTCACGTCTATATCATTTCATTCCGACTGTTCTGATTTCCAACTTTTCCACGCAACAAAACGTAGCAGCGTCAGTAACGCTAACACCGCTACCAGTATTACATTCCAACTAGGTTCATATATTCAAGCACTTTTACATCGTTTATGTACACTGCTCAATTTGCCTATTAGACTGTCCAACTTTTTTCTAGCTCTTTGCAATCCAGTTTCATAATAATAATAATAATAATATCTCCCATATTCATCCAAACATTTTTCTCTATCATTTCCAAATCTCCCATTACACTTCTCAACCAGCTTTCTCCGTTTGTTCTTTTTTTCACTTTTTCCCCTTTTCATGCTCTCATAATCGTAACATAACCCTGGTATATCCGCCGCCACACAATAGCATCACCAGATCCAAGCCCAGCACCACCACTTCAAAACTTTCCTTCCACTCATGTACGAAAGCATACGCATTACTGGAAGAGTTTCATATAATATGCATACATGCCAATTATCATTTCCTCCAATTTCTTTTCTCTTTCTGCCTGCATGCTTTTTGCATTGAAACGATACAACCTTCTTTCTCATCCATATCACATGCTTCCATGTAGGCATCTATTCTACTTTCTTTTCAACTACTACCCTGCAAAAAAGAGAAAGTGCTTTACCACCAGCATTTATGCTAGATGCAGTAGCAGCAGCAGCAGTAATGTGGTGGGATGATATTGTTAGTCATATAGCATATAGCACTGGAAACGATTGTGGCAGAAAATTGTAACTGACTTATAACGACAACTTTACAAGACGTCCGCTTTCTTTTTTCTGCCTGTACCAGCGACAACACTAGAAGCTTGACTCACTTCTAGTCAACTTACTACTAGAGATCGCAGTTTTGCCTTACATTTTGCTTGCGTCGTCACTTGCCTTTCTGTTATAATCGAATTGTTGTTACTTTTCTTTTGCTTTGTAGGAAGATTGAAGATGGGATATGTCCCTCTCTGTGATAGTCCTTTGTACTTTTTGCTAAATTACTATTGTGTACTGCCAGAAGCTAGAGCCGTGCCGTGTAACAATGCTGTTTTGTAGACCCAGCCACAATGACTCTTTTCATCACTTCTCCGTTTTTACACGTTCTTCTTTTCCGTACTTCTTCTTCTTCTTCTGCTGACTGACTGACTATCGTCGGTGCGGTGGTCGTGGTCACCCTCCTTGTTTGTCATGGTATCGCGGTATCACACATTTTGTTACTATTATTATTATTGTTATTATTCTACTGGGAATATTCACCTTACCACGAAAACAACATCCGACATTATGAAATTTAAATCGTCTTCGTCAACTAAGTCTAATAGTAACAATACTATATAGGTACTAGTCCATGATGATAGTGCCTTCATTTCGTTAACAGCAACAACTGTACATAAAAATACTCATCATTATTATAGACTAGCAGTAGTAAATATACCAAATACAACAATAGCAGTCAGTCAGCAGATTCAGTATTGTGTTGTTGTTGGTGTAGTGGTGGTGGTCACCGTCGTCGTAATAATAAGGAAAGGTGCGAAAGTAGTCAAGTAAATTGAATTGATGTGGTAGTGGTGGTAGTAGTGAGAGTGAAGCGCAGGACCAGAATTGAGAATTCACCAGTTTTTCCTTGTTTCGTTTGTTTTATTTACCTACTATTTAGTACTAGAATTGCAATTTTTTTGGCCTACTACTACTGAAAATATACTAAAATAGCTGTACTGTATTTTCTTGTAACATACACACTCTTCGTCAACATTGTAATCATATAGGCAGGAAGGAGCAAAGAATGAAAAAAAGAGATTTTCTCATCCGATCCGACCAGAGATTGCTGTTTTTAAATTAATTAATTTATAACATTATTTCCTCTGCCACCCTTTTTTCAGCTACAAAAATACCGTTGTTATTATTATTGTTGCAAATTTACCCTTTTGGAAAATCTAATTGCACAATGCATGTGGAGTCATGAAATATGGGTGTTCATTGATTGTATCATTCAAACAAACTTAATTAGTAACATCCTCAAAAACTTGGCTCTTTCAAGAAAAAATGGAAAGAGATATATGTAGTCAAGTGTATCTGGTTGGTTTATTTACTTGTTTTTTTATATTGAGAATGAAGTTTAGGATATAAATATTAAAAAATTAAAGGCTAAAGAAATAATGCGATTATCAGCCTGTAAATCTGTGTTACCGCCGACGTGCTTGTATGATGACAAACTAGATAAATAATCCTTCTTTTATCAGTCATTCATCACTCTGAAAAAAGGTCATGACGTACTACTCGTCTTCAAAAAGTGCCATCGTCATACTATCCCGTGGATCTTTGTCGTTTGTGCAACGAAAGTAAATAAAATATATTAAAATAATGGTTAAATGTTGATTACCTGTATTATGTGCGCTGAAAAATGCTGGAAACATTTATTTGTATCATTAAAAACGTACAGAAAGTAGTCCCAATCACTTGAACTGCTGTTGGGCATGTTTTGGATGTATGTACTTTTATTATTACTTCTTTAAGTAGGCATGGCATCAGCTGTTACCAGTTTAATTAACACTTTTATGACAAACCTTGCTGCTACTACTCCTTCAGAAGAACCAAGCAATAATTGCAGACCTGAGCAGATTTCCTTCATGACGGCAAAACTAAATAAAATCATGAAATTTATTAGCTGATTTATATTTTTCTTTTTGTTAGAGTGTGTGAGTGAATGGTGCGGAAAAAGTTGTATATTTTTGTTAATTGTTACATGTATGTTAAATATTCTACTTGTGGGGCAATAAATATCCTCGGTTAGCATCCTTGCAACCATGTTCATGTTTTTGTGATATATAAATCATCGAATCTGCATTTGTTAATGACCAGAAGCCTATAATAAATTGTTAATTATGATGTATTTAAATAACTTGAGTTTTTGTGTGACTGAAAATTGAAATATTATAGTTGATAAATCAGAGAGTGCGCATAAGTAAGTATGTTTTGTAACGCTCAATCAGATTGCATTTGTGCCGACATATGAATATTACCAAAGGTTGATGTAGTCGTCAACTTGACACTTTATAACTGGCAACTGAAATTCTACAAGTTTTATATAGTATTCTTAAAATAATAAATGGTTAGTAATTACTATGCAGCCGGGCAGTGCTAACCTTAAATTGTGCCAGCCCTGCGAAGGGCAGCTCTGTAAATATACCAATGTGATGAAAGGTTGGCAGTACAGATGGTTTGTACTGAATCCTGACAAGGGAACGTTTGAATATTATGTGGTAAGTTGGGTATTAAAAAATTACAAGTAAAAATGTTTTCACTGACTGAAACTTTTGACTTGTCAGTCGGATAGTGACAAACTTCAAACTAACCGACCTAGAGGTGCCTTGCATTTGGCTGGTGCTGTAATATCTCCAAGTGAGGAGGATTCCCATACGTTTGTTGTAAATTCTGCATCTGGTGATGTGTACAAGCTCCGTGCCGCAGACGCTAAAGAAAGACAACTTTGGATAACTCGACTTCGTATAGTAGCGGAACGACATTCCCATGCCTTAGCACAAGTAGGTTCAAAAATTGGAAATTTCTAAAATATTCGTCGTCAGCAAGTTTGCCGACGTTTTCATTTTTATTTTACAGACAAACAGTCCACTTGTTTCAAGAGAACACGGGTCTTCTACTGCTAGGATGGTTCCAACGAACTTATCAATTTTAGACGCTTTCGCTCAAGTTCAAGAATGGCTCCAAAAGGCAGAAGTAGCATGCCAAGAGGTTGGAATAGCAATAGACCGCTTTCCAATTTCAGGTAATAAATATACTCGAAAATATTTGGAATGTAAAAGTCATTTCTAAAAAGTCCTTTATTATATCAGGACCTGGAATTAAGAGTACAGATCCGGACCTCCTAGTGTTAAAGGCTACAACTCAGACGACCCTTGGGAATCTTCAAGAATGTTTGTATGCTCTCCAAATGCAGCAAAGAGCTACAGTGAAGGCAGAAATGCAAGCTAGTCAAGCTTATTCATCTTCACAATCTCATTCTCTTGTAAGTCATCAACAGCCGCGTCAGCCCATACAAAGTTATTCCTCGCCATCTACTTTATCTAGTAGTACACCTGTGACGCCAACATCGGCTTCATTTAGTTCATCACATAGGGCCTCATCGTCAGTTAGCAGTTCTGGCGGAAGATCAGTGCACTTTTCTGCCAACAACTGATTTGCACAATCCAATAATATATTATTATACCAAATAATACTATAATTTAAAACTTCATGTTTTCTGCCATTCCCTAATTTTCATTGCCCTTTTGAAGTGTTTCAGTATAATATCATCAGGTAAAATATTTTGCAATGGTAACTATATGAAACTAGTTATCAGTTTACCGACATAATTTTAAAACTATACTACATACTTCGTAAATACTTACGAGAAAAACATAAAGACAGTAGTTTGGAAAACTTGTGTTACTCAACGGAAGTAGCACATTAAGTGACTAATTTATTACACAATACTGCTATATAATACATTTCTATATGAACTCTTCAACCTTTCACATCATCGTTACTACTCTAATACGCACGACTGATATCATACATACATATATACCTACATAACTACAATATAAATAAAATATATCTATATTTGTTTCAAAACGTATTGTTATTGAATATTAAGTAACACTTAATACTTCATTTCGCAGATATTACTTATATATTTATCCGAATCTTTGAAAATTCAAAAATGTACTCTCGTTAGTCTATAATTCATGCATAATTACTATAACATATATACATAAATTGCAACCAACGACAGAATACATGAGGTAAAGGATTTACCAATAATAAAATTAATAATACAATTTATCCGTATAAAACTGTTCAGTTATTGTGTTTTGCTTGTTCGCCAACTCATCAATGCAACAACACGTGTAGCACTAGCAACCAACAAACTAGGCATGCAACGCAACCAAACGCAAACCCCACCACGGACCATATTCTATTGAAACTCATTCTTGCATATATTAAGAGTATTGATATAAAAATTGGGTAAATGTGTTTGTATTTAATTTTTGATTTCAGTTATGGAATTTCTCCAAATCTTTAGCGATTTCTTCTACTAAAATCAAAATGCTTTTTGGAAAATCAACAGCATTACTTACACACTCAGTGGGGAAAGCAAGAAGTCGTGTGATCCACCTAACATGCCCGCGAATCGCTATGACATCAGTCGATAAAACATTCCTTGGCTGTGAACAGTTTGATACAGGTGATGGGTGTATATTATATTATTATATTATAAAAGTATAATGCAAAAATATCATTGTTAAATGGCAGGAAAGAGAAAACATTGATTAACTACAAATGAAAAAGTAAAAGTTAGTGATAATAATGATAGCTCTCTCTTCTAGTCCTCACCACTTGCTACCACGGTTACACTTTCTTACCAATAATTATCAATCCAGTAAAAGTCAAACTGGAAAGTTACCATAAACGCTGGCCTGCCTGCGCAAAAAAAAGTTTCTCTTTTTATTGAGCCAATTATTGACTGGTTGATTTGGCTGTGTGTTGATCTCATAATAACATAACAAAACTGTATACTTCAAAATTAAGAATGGATGGTCACTCACAAGGAAGCAATGTTGACAGTACAACTCCTCAGGTGCATTTATTTTTCATTTTATACTAGTACTGCTCACTGCTGTTGAAATTGCTTCATTTACATAATATATATATTTTTGCGTATACTTTAAGTCGCATGATATGATGACCCTTTGCTAGAGCAGGTTACTTTTCTCGCAAGGTGCTTTTTTCACAGGGTGCTTGTACCAGCTGTTGAACACTAAAAGCACACAAAACTCTAATTCAAAACTTGTGACCAAAGTGACCTGTAGGCAAAGTGGTAGCTATCCGTACTCAATATAACTCATAACTAATTTAATATATAGTTCGGTGGTAGTGGATAGTAATGTTCATGCTGATTACTGTAAATACCTAAATAACTTTCATACTTTTCTCAGTTTATGAACAGTATTGCGGAAGAGTGCAATGAGCTGAAAAAGGCGTATGACGATTGTTTTAACGCGTGGTTCTCGGAAAAGTTTCTGAAAGGAGACAGAAACCTATCAAAATGTGATGCTTTACTACAGTTGTACACGGGATGTGTTAAGGTATTGTTAGAATATTCATTGTGCTGCCTGCCAATTTTACGCTGCACGTGATACGGATTGTGTACAGCATTAGTCGCCTAGTAGTTTATAATAGTCACAGTTTTTGTTTATCTCTAATTTGTATTTTTCATTTTGGTTGGGGATTGTTTTGTGTTCACTGAATAATATATACTTATTAAGTAATTTCAAATTGAGTCAAATATGCGTACACTACGAAACGATGGTAGTATAGTAGTGAGTAGTTTGCTTAATAAAACTGAAGAGTGTTTCCAAAATGACTAAAGCAGTTGTATGTCTTTGTTTCCAGAATGCAATGAAGACCAAGAGTATTGATATAACCGAAGTGGAAAAAGAACATTTAGGAACCCATGAAGAAAGGAAAAAGCCGAGCTAGCTAAAAATTGCACACATTGCATTTTAGCAGCAGCATTTCCAACAATCCTTGATGCCATATGTAGATACTTGGTAAGAATTTATTACTAATAATCGGTAATAATCATGTTTAATCAATTCAGGCTTTGTAGTTTTTCATGTATTAATTTTAATAAATATAGGCATATTTATGTATACAATTTATTTATTGTTGTATGTAATACAATTAATAGTTATTAAATAAAATATTCCTAGCTTATCAGACTATCATCAAGACTATATTTATATATTTCATACTAATACATGTCAGACTTTTAGTGACAGAAGAGTCCCAAGCCACATACTTCAACTCACACAATGCTAATTTAACGATTTAACGAGGTTTTTGTCACCCGCACAGGAAGAACACCACATCACAGAAGATCACCAAACTAACACAAATCTACAGTTGTGTCGGAAGAGACTCCCCGAAAAATTATCCAGAAAAGTTTGCATTTATATAACTGTGCTTTGTAACTAGTGTCTACACTTTCACTGCATAAGTTTAATTTCACAGTGATGGATTAGCCTCTTGTTTTGGACTCTGAGGTGGAGTTGTACTTTGCTTGGATTTAAACAGACTTTCACCAAGATGAATTTTTGTTCCATTTTCGGCGGAAAAGTCAAAGTCTGGAGGAGCCTCAAATAATAGTACTATGGTTGAGCCCAAATTAAACTCGCCAAATTCTGACCCTTTCTGCATTTTAATTGGCTTGCTGAACTTTTTGTCTTCAAATGTATTCTTTTTCAGGCCCAAGCGATTCGTTGTCAATTCCTAATAATAATAAGATAAAATAAAAAAACTTAATTTTGCTAATTTTAGACGAATTAATAGAAAATAGTTTCTCTAATTTAAAATAGAGTGGCGTACCTTGTCTTCGTACACTTTGATAGAACCCACGTTTGTAGCACCAACTGCAGTGTAAGAGAAAAAACCGTGTTCCCACTCTCCAATGTACACTGCCCTTTCATTCAAACTAAAGAGACCGGAAATCCATCTAGCAACGACTGGATTAACACTCAAAAGCTCTCCTACAGAACAACCACAGTCAGTCAAACGGTTGTTATAACCATGTTATCTGAATTGTATTTCTCGGAAATTGAGGTTCAATTACCTGCAAAATGACGACGAAAGTTTACATTCCATTGAACAGGAGAATGAAACCTGTGGTAATCTCCAGGGGCTAAGTAGATAACACAGTGAAATAAGGCATTATCCTTATTCTTAAGCAAACTTGAGCAATATTGTTCTTTGTCCACGGATTCATTCGCATAGTTATTGTTATTATTGTAAGCCCAGGTTTGCGGTCCGAGAAATGTTGGCAACGAATATGAAACTCCTTTGACTTGCTCTACATTACCACACTCTACCTTTCCGCACTGGAGAAGTGTTCCATCTACAGGCGAAACCTAAGCGGCAAAAAATACACATTGCAATTTTTTAAAAATTTATCAACGAACAAACAGATGCAAACACCTGTAGTGCTAATTTAATTTGACCATTATTAGTATGATAAGAACCAACTTACCACAGAACTATTATAGCAAATAGGACGAACACCGGATTTTAGGCCGCGACGAAAAAATTCACCTAGATTCCTATAATGTTGAAGGTCTTCCACTTCGGCCTCGTGGATGTTGCAGTGAAAAGCATCAGCATACCTTCATGAGAATCATAATAGTAACGTTTGTTAATATCTGGAAAATAATTTATTTTCCTTAAAACATAAAATTTATAATATTACCATTGATAGAGTGGTGAGCGTGCCCAAACAGGTAAATTAACACTGTGCACCCATCCCCATGCTCGAGAGAATGCGCGCAATGGCACCATACGATAACAAGTGACCTGAAGAGCAAATGCACCCAATATAAATAAATAAATAAATATCAACCCAAAACAACAAGTAAATATGAATGAAAGTTGCAAATGTTGCAATGATGGGTTATCAAAAAGAGAATATTATTCCAGTGAGTAAAACAACTTGGTAAATATATTTTTATGACGATGCATTTTTGCAATTCATCATTATATTATCTACTTGATTAAAAGCTAACTGACCTCCCAGTCTCTTGCCAGCTGAACACCGGATGTATTATTGTCTGGAACATTTGTGCGTCGAACAACGCGTCTGTAGTGCTGATATGCCAAAAGTGCAAATCCTACTGTAAGAGGAATTGGCGTCCACTTTAAAGTTCTAACGTATCTTGATATTCTTCCATGTGGCTCATGGTACTGCGTTTGCTGTTTCCTCTTGCCAGTTGTGTGCTGTTGACCCTGCTGTCTACGTGGTCCCTCGCCGTTTTCATTGCTGTCTGCATACTTCCGTTGTACAGAAGCCACTTTAAGTGAAAAAAAGTTAAAATAATTATAACGCTTGTATTCATATAAGTGTCAAGCCATTTCATTCTCTCGCCAATTTATACAATTATATAAAAGAGTGTGGTGAAATGTTTGCATTTTTTACGTTTACAAATACATTATAAATATTATTGTAAAGCACGTACTTAGTTCTGGAAGCCACAAAATATGTTCGTGAGCCCAGTGACATGTCTGCATTACTGTGTATTTGCAAACCATTGGTAAATTCAGAATCATGCTGCTTACATAATGTTTGTTTGGAACATGAATCTTACAGCCAATGCTGCTACCAAAGTTTAAAACATTGATTATGTGGAATGTAATGGAGAACCTTAATATTTTTATCCAAATATTGGATAAGTAGTATTTCGAGTATGATGAGAAGTGCGAAGAATTCGCCTTTTCATTCCTATGATACTTTTCAAGATGATGAGGATGCTGTATGTGTGTCTTCATTTTGTATTAAAATGGTTACAGCTTTAAAAGACTCTGGATAAACTAACTACAGTAGACGACAATGTATTTCAAAAAATCGACTGTTTTCTCAGTCAATTAAAAAAATTGGATATGCAATTAATTGCATAATAAAACGATAATGTATTTGAAAATTTCAATCTTTTTAAACAGTTAAAGAAAATATGAGAGTTTCCAAGCGAGATCTGGACAATAATAAGTGAGGAATGCTTGTTCTCGTGAGAACTTCAAATGTAAAAAAAGACTGGAGCATCAATTTTCTCGCGTTTATATATTCAGCTGAAAGGGGATGTAATGCTATCTTATCAATTTCTTTCCTTGCTCCTTGCACTGCTAACTTGATGAGTAACGAGTTCAATGCTGATGCCTCTTCTTCAGGGTGTTAAATGTCAACGATTATTACGTGGAACAGCTTGTTGGTAAACGTTTAAACGAATGCTATAATATCTGAAAACATAAACATTATGGACAATAATACACTGACTCTCCAATTACAGGTTCTATGCATCGCAATGCATAGAAACCAGTTACTACCACTTTAGAGAGCTTGTGTTATAATTATATTCTGATCCATACTGTGTGCCGTAAACATTAAAACGCATATTGCCTTGATCGACCCACGCTTATAACTATGACTAACATATTTGAGCTTTCAACTCAATATCCTCACTCCTCAGCATTTTTTCTCAAGTGAGAATAATATTATTGATGAATGCGGTGAACTATTGACCATGTCGACGCAAGCCGTACTCCGGCACAATATGTAACAAAGTACTTTTTCATCAAATTGACAATTTTAAATAAACACTATTCATTCACATGTAACTTTTTCCTAGTAGTTGGTTTAAACATGAAATTAAAAAAATAACGAACACATGCATGAAGGCAGGTCTTTATTTCGTTGTTGATAGAGATATGGTGAACCGGATCTACAAAATCAACTTATCTAAACTCACACACTTTTTGAAAATGCGATTTTAGTTTACAATGTGTGGTTGTGTGGAAGGCTAATAAACAGACATTCTCAAAAATGCTTAGAGGTGGTGGTAGATAATATCATTATATATCTTTTGCGTCTCCATCCTGGTTTCATTATGAACAAAATGTTACAACGACACCATTGACTGACCATTGTAAGCTTTTCGCAACTTACTCCCGGATTTATTTCGATAAAGATGCGTAGGTAATAGTATATATATTTTGAATGAAAACTACTCGTTCGTAGCTAGTAATTAATAGCTTTGCTGCTTAGAAACGGTTTAATGAAATGTCTTTTCTGGGTGATTTATTAAGTGATAAAAGCTTTGCACTTTCAACTTTATACTTTAAAAAAATTATGTCCATCATCTGAAAGTTGCTTGAATTTTGGAAATAGACTCCGTTTACAACTCTCTTCTGTGATTTAATCAACCGCGCTCTATTCTTGTAATAATAAAATTACTAACGTAGCAGTACCAAAAATTTAAAAAATCTGGAGCAATGCAGTTTTGTTAACACGCACGTTGTTGTATTTATATGATGAACATTGATCATCCTTCAATGCGATGATCAATGGCTACAGGAACGCATCTGGATTCTGCCATTTCCATGACATCTTTTAAGATTAAATAATTATTACAATAACCAAAGCATTTTCTCATTAATTATGAATTTAACACCACCTATAGTATACATTGATTTTAATTACGCAAAAGGAAATGCTTCTTCATTAAGGTTAAATTTCATGAAAGTTAAACATTCTTACTGGCATAAATTAACAAGTAACAACCATAATATGTATTACACAGGAACTGGAACACGCAGGACGAGTTCTAGAAGTAAAAAATTCCATTCACAGTAAAGTAATAATTATTTTTGATATGACCAGACTATATGTACTTTGAAAATTGTATATTATTGTTATTTATTATTTTGACGACAAATTTAGTCCATATGGCAAAGCGTGTTATACGTCTATATTCTTGTAAAAGTGTCTAAATCGTGTCTTTTTTCAGGCGCTATGTAGTTGTAATGCCATTATATATTGTTTCATTAAATGCACTCTTAAAAAGTTTGCAGAAAATTGTAAACCAAGTACTTTTAACTACGCTACCGTTCAATTTGACTTTACTTGTGGGCCAGCAGTCTATGGAAAAAACCAACCATTAATTTACTGTTAGGTATGGTATGACGACGCCGGCTCAACTGAGTTATCTTAACAACATTCTAAACATAGTCAAACTGAAATCTTTCCTATTTTGTCCACTTATCGTTCACATATTTTCGTTTGAATATTTATTAAGTATCATCAAATAGGAAAGCAAAAGGCGATAGCGATACAAAACAAACAACAACCAAGACATTCTTTCAAGATGCTCAACATTGGTTCAACGGTTCAGAGGAGTAAGTGAACCGCTTTTATCATATTATGGAATTGTTTATAAGGCATCTTATTCAAGTCATCATTCTGTAGTAATCACAATTTACAATTGTCAGCTGATTTATATACGGTAGTTATTGGTTCGCAGTTTAAAGTAGCACAGTATACCATGTTCGAGATAGTTTGTTCAATGCACCATAGAAGAAACCTACTCGTGAAGTTCTGCTGAAAGGCTCATTTGTTAATTTACTGGATATTTTTTTACTACCTAGCTTTTTAACCTGTTTCACAGTATGATGCGCATGCATTCCTTAAAATGAGGAGCATGCCAGTGTGGAATTTCTGCATTAATCACACTTTTAATTAAAAGAGAAAAACACTTGATCTCTAACCCAAGTCGCAACAAGTCTTACCTTTAACCCGGCCAGATTTGGTTGTAAGCAAGCGTTGTTGATGGAAAAACAAAACTGTTTGTTCACACATCCGGGTGTATTTACAATAAATACCAACTTAAAACTAGAGCTTTATACTCACTAAATTACAATTGATCTTTAGTATAAAAATTGATTTTTCACAAGGTACTCACTTGTAATTTGTTAGGCGTACGGAAAGTTCTGGTCATCAAAACGGCACAGACGGGTAAGTCATCCAAGCGGAAAAAGTTACTTTTATATATTCTGGATTCTGGATATGAGAAGGACGCCACAAACTAACCATCACACTAAAACTTTTATATTGATAATATTCATACGTTGTTTGTTGATTGTGCAAAAATAAATAGCTTCCTACAACAGTTTAGGTCCGGCTTTTAGTTTCGTCCATCTATTACCAAACATGTTGCTGCACCGCGTTAGTAATTTTTAATAGACGGACAATATTGCCAAACAAATGAACTTTTATACACATGTTCCGTGTTCTTTTTATAAATACAGAATTTGCTATTTTCTGATTAACAAAAAACTGATGAACTTTGGGCAGATGAACTACTAAACAATCAAGTTTTCAACAGTATTTGCATAGCAGCAAACTAGAAATAAAAAACAAGTAGGTTGAAGCATCATCAGATGTTCTTGTGTATAAACACCGACTGACTGTTGTGACTGACCGAGACCGACCATCCACTGCATCAAGATCGGAAAATCATCAGAGAATCGGATTAAACATGATGGTGCGGTGGTGTGATTGAAGATGAAATGCTGAACACGTGCTTCATCGTCGTGATCATTTCAATTCAATGTGGGGCAATGCAGCACATGTAAAAAGTTGGTTCAATCTTTGTTGCTTTTTAGCTTCTTTGTAACCAAATGTCTCATAATAATATTATGTAGACATCATTGATGTTAGTAGTGATGGACGCTTTAAGCTGTAGGTTATGTCATCTGCTTATCAACGTCTTACATCATCATCGCCAATCGCCGTAGAAGAGGATATAAGAATATTAATGAATGAATGAATATTGAAGCATTTGACGATGAAATACGCAGTTACGCGTTTTTTTATTTTTAAGCCTATACTATTACATAATATTTTTAAGCGTGGGTCTGAACTTTTTTAATAAATGTACATTTAATATATATATATCCGTTAATAAATTGATACTAACATATTGTATCTCTGTATACTAGTACATGGTAAAATGAGAACTTATGACTAAATAGAAAATACATGCATGTCAATTAAAGCAACTTGGAATTTTAAAAAACAATATTTTTATCACAAATAAATTTTTAAATGCATACATTTTCTTATAGATAGAGTCAGTAGAACGGAAAATAGTTTTTAAAACTTGTTTTGTTAGTATATGTATTTGTTCAACACAGATGTTTAAACTTTGCAGAGAAACTTAAGTAAATATAAAACCTGTGCCAACAATTTAAAAAACTGAAAGCATTTATCATTCACTGTACGAAATGTGTGTAGGTATGTGCAAATATATTTAGTTTCACATGTTCGCACACACACCACTCAAATCAACTGTCGAGTGTGTAGCTAATCCGTCCTGTTTGATAGTTGTTTTAGGAAAGGTCATTGAGCTAATTGGAAAAACATTGTTTCACAGACAAATTGCATACTGCCGGTTTTCTTCAACCACACTGTTTTTGTAGGTTGTCAATTTTTAACACAGGTTTAAAAAAATAATTACTCAAAAGTTCATTTAATCACTGGTAAAGAATTATAAGCCGCTCATACATACATTCTTAACAACTACATCATTTTTATTGCCATCCAACATATTCTTTCAGGTCAGTCATCCAAGTCAGAATGGTTTAAAAGAACCGTCTTTGAGTCCCCTGTCTGAAGGTCCGTTATCAGTTTCTGGAATATTCAATTATCAATTTCAATTCAAGCATTCAACTTGCTATGAGAAATATATTTGTTGACTTTTCACTTGTATCATCTTACCCCAAAAAGTTTTCTTCGTCTGTTGTCGCGTCTTCTCATTATTACGCAGCAACAAACACTAATGAAACTGAACATGGTGAGGAAGCAAATCAGCATAAAGATTGGAACAACGAATTCAGCTTTTCTGATGCCCTGTGATAATCCCATGAAATTTTTTAAAACTAAATTTATGTAATTACGTAAAAATTGTTAGATTTCTTTTAAAATGCTCACCGTTATATTTTCCATATGTTTTTCAAAATCCCGCATTGCCTCTGCAAATTTGACCTTGAACTCGTCCATGTTAATTATGTCCTCTCCTCTGTTCGTACCGTTCGTCATTGTGGAATTCAATTCCCCGAAAGTATGGTTAAAAGTATTGTTTCCACTATTCATGGAGCCGTGCAAGATACTTTCACTGTTGGAATAACTGTCTGTAGCGGATGAGTTGTCGTCGTCACCATCAAGTTGAATGTCGTGGTGAATGTGATTGCGATGAGGGAAATTATCCAATGTTTTGTTATTAGTGTAATCCGATGAATTGCGTTGTTCAGCAGATGCTGTGTTTTTTGATTCTTCAAGAGAGGGTCCAGATCCCTCTTTGAACGGTGAGTCATTTGGTATGCTAGCGTTGTTAATAGTTTCGTTTGGAGATATGGATTCATAAGTATACCAAAAGTGTTTGTAGGTAGTTGAGATTTGGTCTGAATAAAACATGGATGCTGTAAGTGCAGTGATACCCGTTAAGATGACAAAAATGACAACTGTTATCACTGTACACAAACATATATACTGAGATGTAAATACACTACCACCTTCTCGAACATGGTGATGAAATTCGTCTTTCTCCCCTTGAGGAAGAATAGAATATTCCCGTTTGGTTGCCATTGTTTGGGTGACCAATTTACAGGAAAAATTAAATTCTGATGGTGATGGTAAGCTCTTGCCTTTGCTGCACGTTTGAATGTTTTACTGCACGGTTTTCGCTTTTACAAAAAAAAATTCTCGAGCTTTAAACAAATGGAAGCTGATGCACTCGACAATGCTAGTTCTGTGCCTTCTGCAAATGTATTAAACTAGACAATGTGTCCAAAAAAGCAAAAAAAAAATATATAAATTACATTGAACCAAGTTACCAGAGTTACACCTGGATCCACATGAATAAATATTAATATTAAATAAGCATCCATATAAAAAGCACATTTCTGTTTTTCGTGTACAAGTTGAGTGCATCCAACAAATGGTTGCGCTGGGTCATCAATGGTTTGTTCATAATTTTCCAGGTCGACATATTGGCAAAATAACAGAAAACATACATTAAAACCACAACGTTATTACCTCTAATACGAAAGGCACAATTGTTCTTGAGGTTTTTTCATTGATAGCTATTCTGTTTAACCGATTCACATTGATCGCTTCGAATTACATTTGCTACTGCTTTATATGAATAGTAATATTATTTCTACTACATACTTACTACGAAGCATAACGTGTCTAGAACTGGAACTAGAAACAATGAAAGCATTTTTCACATACAAGTCAATACCATCTTTCCCGTCAGGATTTTGAGAGTTCAACTGCAGCTATTGTTTTGTGGATGCGGGAGTAAATTACAACATTACTCATTTAGCATATTGACATAGTAAAAAATGTGTAATGGCTCTGTATGCAGTATGTAAAATAATAACAACGTAATTAGTAGGTAATAAAGTTCAAATTTTAGATTAATGCTTGTCTATTTTTAATTTGGCCGTTGGTATTTGTCATGCAATTTTTATTACTCTTTCTATAACTAGGTCCATTTACCACTTTACAACATTGATTTTTGTAAAGCCAATAAATTGAAATCTTGTTTGCTTGTAGCTAAAACAACACTTTGGTCTGCCGTCGTTTGTTGTCAACAAATGAAGTTGATACACAATTGCGTTAGTTGTTAGTTTCCGTTTATGAGGTCTGTTGAATCTGAAGTCTGTACCTACCAAATCAAAAACACTTGTTTCAGCAGATGTTTCATATTTTTTTCTTCATAATTAAAGCTATGTATACATTCCTGGAGTCGAGTCATTATTACCACATTACAAATGACATACAAACTGCATTCTTCGTAAAATAATTTTTAATCTTATCACTTATGTTTTTAATATAACTTCATTATTAGTGTCTAATACGTACCTTTTTATGGGGTATAATATGAAAATATTTTTGTAGCATGTCTTGATTACATTTTGACAATGTTATTGTCGATTGTCATGTTTCCTTATAGAGTTTGCCTATTTTATTGAGTTATTACAAATACGCATATAAATGAAGGCGGGGGCCGCAGGGAAGACTGTAACCTTAAGTAAGACCAACTTTCATAGGTAACACAAAACCTTCGAAATGGGAGCATTCCGAGTCCACGCAGAGTTGGGTGCATCGACCAGTTTCCAAAGGACTGGAAATACAAAAGAAAATAAATGCGATTCGGACATAACAATCCGTCTATGTACAACAATAAAATTTTGTAAATTACATGGATATGAACCTGTGTCATTTATTAACATAGTATGATTTTCGCGATAACACACGAATTCTTTCTTCTCCATTGTACTTGTTTATATCGTACCACTCCACCTTTTTCTTCAATCCAGTACACAAATCTGTATTAGAAAATATAATCAAAAATATTAATTTCATTTATCACACAATACCCTACATTTCATTTTTTTCT
>JAHZMT010004805.1:0-23443 GCA_027743785.1 Sinhomidia bicolor | reverse complement strand
TATGACATGTATGTTTGGTGTACTAAAACTGAAGTCACTGAAAAGACAATACTAAAAGTTGCAAAAAATCTTACAAATCTCTAAAAAGAAATGAACAAACATCTAAAATATATTAAAACGCAGTAAATTCATTTTAAAAGATATTTCGAATTTCAAGTGATATACATGTAAAATAATCAAACTACATGAACAGAATGCAAAATATTCACTCATTTTACCATAAGTCATGAGTCATGAAATTGCCATCATATATCACTTCATCATATGTATGCCGATTTAAATAAATGTTAGAAAAATGGGTAAGTTAAAAAAGCGCGTTTCTTACCAGACACAGTGCTCGAAGAATCACAGGAGGTTTTTTCGCAAATGCCACTGGATCAAAGGGAGCTCCAGCTTTTCCCCCACCAAATGCACCACCTTCCATCATTTTGAATGCGACAATTAAATGTCAACGCTGAGAAACTTGCAAACACTGGCAGCGCACAAATTTTATTCAACTTCCAAGAGCCAATCTCTAAGACGTATCACATATCACACTATATTGTACAAACTTTATGAATCTAGAACGACCTTATTAACGACTCTTAAATGGAAAATTATTGACGTAACTTTTCGTCAAAAACGCCAACAACGGACAGGCTTTACACTGGGAATATTGTACAAACCTATCACTGCAATTTGCATATTATTAACCTACACAACCTCAAAAATCAACGCAGAAAACTGACTTTGTAAAGATCTTTTTTGTATGAAATCTATAGATTTGTCAAAGACAATACTTTAGCAATGAGTAATACTCCATTCATCCTCTTTTGCCACTCACACTCTCGTCCCATACATTTCTCCCCGAAACCTATTCATTCGTGACTGTGTCGCGTGCTATTATTGTTTTTATTTTTTTGTGATATACAAGTCTTCAATCTTACGATGATGAGTTGAGGTCTATAGATAAAAAAAGTTTCACCAATCTGCACTCAGCGTGCTCCACTCCTTCTTAGCCTTTCTGAAAGTGTTAACCCAACTAACAAGACTTTTCCCCCAAAAAATACATTTATTCAGGAAAGTCGGGAAAGTCGTATTATTTATCAGTGGTAGTAGTAATGTGTGAGTGAGCAATATGCACTCCACATTTGCTTTACTCCATCGGCGGTGGTAAACACACACACACACACACATACAGCGATGTAGTATTATTATTATTGGCTTATGGCAATGATAAAGCTGATATATATCGGGATGAGAATATGTGACTTTACATGTGTGACTACATATTATGCATTACATGTGTTTCTCTCTCCTGTCTTCCTTATATGGACAAAATATAAATATTATGATGTCTAAAAAAGTACAGAGTCAGCTACAGGCTCCATCATCATCAGAAACAGAAGACATCAATATACTAGACCAGAGAGAATTTAAGAGACAAAAGAAACCAAGTCACATAATCACACACTACCACTCACATACATAAAGTCTGTATTATTATTGTTGTTTCTATTAATATTATGATTTTTTCCAAATACAAGCACACAACTTTTTGGTAAGAACCAGCAGTACTTGTACACATTGAACTACTGGTGGTGTTTCTTGTACTCGTTGTTGGTGCCATGAAAAAAAATCTACTAACGATTTGGTTTTGGCTTTTAGAGCATTTCTCTACTCTCAGCCACTCTAGCTGTGTGCTCCAGTAGGTTTTTTTGCTTGCTTTTGGTCTCCTCTGACTGAGGTTATAATGATTACGAACAAGGCACGGCTGGCTGAAGCATGTATGTATAAAGTTAGATGTAGAGTTAGAGTAGCAGTAGTCGTGTAGCCGGAATAAAATTTCTTTTCATATACCTATATCAAGGACTTGGGGGAAAAGTGTGTTGGATTTAGGTGGTCGTCGGAAGCCTGTGTGTGTGTGGTGGTGTATGGATACGAACGAAACGAATGTCATCATCAGTTTGGCTTGCCCTATATTCCCGTTTTTGTGCAAAGAGAGGAAAATGAATTTGCTGGAATCGGAAAGGGCTCCTGTTGAAGTGAATGAAATGGGTGTCTTATTATTATAAGAGATGCCATAATATATATATACATATATATAAAAACATCCAAAGGAAAGGAAGAAAATCGACAATTTTCGCTTTGTGAGTAAGCGAGGAAGAGAAAAAAGGACGAACAAAGATGCATGCTTGAATGGAAATAAGTAAAATGTTTTTAGCAGCGTTATGAGCATTATTATCACAATATAAAATGTAAGTATACTTACTTATGCATAATAATACTCTATTATAGGTATATATATATGTCTGTATTATAGTAGTGAAGAATTCACAACAAAGACAAGATTATATAGAGAGACCAATAAGGTCCATTAAAAGAAACCTTCTCACCCATCCTTAGTGTATGTACATTATATACAACATTGGAGAATAAAGAGAGAAAGAAGAAAGTTCCTTTGCTTTCCCCTTTCTGTTGGGCATTTACGAGCTTTTCCGTAGAAGTAGAGTAATCACTTCCCTCTCCACCGCTATTCATTCCAGTTTCACTTTCTCTGTATGCTACTTTCCAGCACTTAGGTATATGTGGTCTGTGTATTGAGGTTTGTACATTTATTGTTAGTACAAAGTAGTAGGCTACACACAGGTGTCTTTTTACATTCCTGGGTCTCCACTGAGGAGATGCGTACTTACCACTTACATTTGCACAAGGTATATTTGTTTTATTAATGGTAAATGGTATAAAACGCTTTGTAATTGAAAGTTCACTGTTACTACTACCTATTTATATTGTTTTGTTTATTATATTACTTAAAAAGACGAACAAAGTAGCATTAATATAATATGCATTATTCATAACAATGATTTGAGAAAGGAAAATTTTGCTCCCTAGAGGTACAGCACACGGAGTACCAGCATCACCATCTAATAATGCAAGGGAGGAGATGCGGATGTTCTTTTGACTTTCATTCTGAAACTTTTAGCATGCACCTTTTATAATACACATTTCCTTAAACAGGAATTTTACAGCTTTGACGTGTTTCTTTGGCCATGCGATACACAGATACCTATAATGATTCCGAAAATGTACATTGCAGCTACATAGCGGTATATATTATATATAAAAAGCAGAAAAGAATATAGAAAAGCTGATACAACCTTTCAAGAAAAGACTGCAATACCATAATAGTATTCGTTTTACTGGCTGAAAAAATACAAACGTAATTTAATAAACCAAAAAGATAAATGACAGTCTCGGTAAGTGTAATTAGCGCTAATGTTTAGTTCAGTTCCAAAAAAGCAAAATACGCTTAGACTATCATGCTGCTGCTTTTTGTACAAGCAGTAGTTTGTAGTTAATCTAGATTAATAAAATGGGCTCGCAGTCCTTGAAAATACTTCCGGTCCGCGGTAGCAATCGATCTCGCTACACAGACCTACTTCGCTATTAGACGTGGAAACGCATGCAATACATATTCTTGAAACCCTAGCAAACTTGTCAATAAATATCCTTTGCTTTACACCACGATGACTTTGGATTCATTGTGACATAATGCAAATCCTTACACCAAACAGCTCTCTGGAGAAAATGTCTTATATACCTTCTCTACAACACAAAATTGGAGTTTAAACTTTGTTGGATGAGCTGAGCGCAACGTGAGCGTCGACATGTTTGTCAAGTATACGTGTGTCAGCTAGATAGGCAAAGTAGGTATATTAGTCTGAAAGTTGACTTATAAACATTTCTAGGTTTCTTCTTCAATTTAATCTTCAACATTATATAATTGACGCCTGTCAAATTTATTTGCCTGAACGTCTTGAGCGTTTCTGTTTCTGCTCCTAAATTAACTATTTTACAGCAATAAAATGCTATATTTGAGATATATTGATTTGTAAGCTTATTTTCTTCTTTGTAAATATTAGGCTGAGTGAAAATTTCATAAAGTTGAACACAACCTTCCAGGAAACCATAAATAGAGAAGTTCCCTGCTAAAAATAAACTTTCTACGTTGTTGCAAATTAAAAAGTTACACCACGCGTTCTAGAAACGTGTACAAACAAACAACATGTGCGCTGGATACACCTACTCAACTTTTTGTCTTCTAGTCAATAAATTATTGTTTACTTTCATATCGACAAGCATTCAACCTGCTTCCATACTATTCAATATACTATAATCTCCTTTATATTTCTTCAAGGATAATCAAAAAAATTACATTGGCTCACAGTGCCCCAGACTGTACGACGAGTAGTAGTAGAACGAGACAACTCTCGTAGCAACTCTAGCTTTGAACGTAGGTATTAGATCCATTTTCATTCATGTTATATTCAGCGAAAATTTGTATTTCGCATTATAGGCACACGTTGTACGCGTTGTACTGACTCGTTTGCGAAATCGTCTTTGATGACTCATGTCTACCTTACTTTCCAAATCAGCCATGCAATTTTGCTATAACAAGAATTTTTCTACCTCTCTTTTCCTGTTCAGGAATGTATGCAAGCAAAAAGTAAATTGTCGTACTTTTAACGTAATGTAATTCGTCGTAAATGATTGATACATGTAAAATGTTAGGCTGCTATTATGCTAGTATAGTAGAGCAGTTAATTCTTTTAGCTTTTTATTAAATTGCTCACCTGTCTGTACTCGCGTAGTACATTTTCTGTTTGCTCCCTATGTACAAATACACTCTACTTTCATGTAATGTTTCGTATGTTTATAATAAGTAGGTAGCGGCGAAAAATAAGCCAGCATGAGAAAGTCGCAACTCGCATATTACAGAGAGTGGAGCGGATGCATAAAATAACACACAAGAAGAGATACGATTATATTGAAATCAAGTGTAGAATACATCATTGTACAGGCATTTGTACTTTTTTTACAGCTAGATAATCCATCTTTTTGTCTGTCTGCTATGCATGCTGCCTGCCAGTGCCTGGCCTGCCTGTCTGTATATTTTTTGGGTTTCTCTTTTTCGTTTATTATTTGCAAGTGCACCCATCTGTCCGTCGTGAAGGAATGGTTGGTTGATGAGTGGCGAGCCACTGGTTGGTGACGGGATTTCAAATATTTTCTCGGTGGATTTTGTTAACTTGTGTGAACTACTCCTGTCAAAAGTCTCTTTTACGTTTTTTTGTTATCAAATTCAGTTCGGAAGTCGATTTTGCCAAAACGTACATAACGTGAAAAAAAAGTTCAGTTGATTTGAAGATTTCCAATTGAGCACACGCTTTTCTGTACTGCGTGCACTGTGCGCTCGTGTATAATATATTATTAGTATACCTAATACCTTACAGTATTGCCATTTGTTTCAACGTTCATTTGGTTCAGTCCCAATAATTAGTTCTATTAGCAAAAAGCTAAAAACAAGAGTTTGGCCTATTTTGTTAGTGCCGTCATCATCAGCTGTTTTCCTTGATAAGGATAGTAGCTCTGTAAAAGCAGACCACTTGACTGACCATACGCTCAACTTTGAAGTTTTCAGTTTTAAAAGTAATTTTGAGTGCTACTAAATTGAGCGTTTCGTTTGGACTTGAGGGGGAAAACGGGGGAAATTGCTGTAAATTGCAAATTGGGTTGCAAAAAATTTAAATAGCATATTTTGGTTTGAATTTTGCCTTATTTACATTTTTGGAGAAAATGAGTGACTCTGCTTGCGTTGTGTGCTACCGAGATGTGAAGTATTATTCGGTTGGACTGTGCGAACACCCTGTTTGTTTCGAATGCTCAGTACGTATGAGAGTTTTGCTGGAACAAAATGAGTGTCCAATCTGCCGTCAAATATTGGATCAGGTACGCTAAATTCTAAATATTAAATGTATTATTGGTAGTATAATAGTATTATTATTTGTGAATGTTACGTTTCTCTCGCAGGTAATCTTCACCAGAGGAAAAAAATCTTACAGGGATGTACAGGATAAACTCAGAATGTTTATATTGATCCCACGTTATGGGATTTATGTAGAAGATGATAATATTAAAGATGACTATGAAGCGGTGCTGGAACATCGGTGCTTTATTTGTAAAAACGAACCACCTTTTAAAGACTTCAAAGAGTTGAGACTTCACATTCAAAAAACTCATGAGTTGTACTCGTGTGACCTTTGTACGAAACATATAAAAGTACGGAGTCAATTTTAAAATGTTATTAATTTCTGTTTTGGCAGCACTCATTTATTTAAATTCAAAAAGCATATTTGTAAAGCTACAATATGGTTTTTGTTTCTTTATTAGCACTTCACAAAAGAACGACGCTTTTACACAAGAGGAGATCTTGCATATCATAAACGGAAAGGAGATCGGGATGATAAATCTCATCGAGGACATCCTAATTGTCAATTCTGCGATCGACGATATTTTGACCAAGATGAATTGTTCAAACATCTCCGGAAGGATCATTACTTTTGTCATTTTTGTGATGCAGATGGATACAATTTTTATTACGATACGTACGATGATTTACGTGTGCACTTCAGAAAGGAACATTATCTCTGCGAAGAAGAGGATTGTAAAGAAGAAAAGTTTACCAGTGTGTTTAGAACAGATATTGATTTGAAAGGTATTTCAATGAAACTGGTATTCGTTGCGAATTTATATTTCTCAAAGCACAAAAACTCCAAACTGATAAAATATGTTAATATTAATAAAATTTTTAGCTCATCTTACAACTGCTCATAGTCGACTACTCGGAAAGCATGGTACCAAGCAAGCAAGGGTCTTGGATGTAGAGTTTTCGTATGGTCCCAGATCCGATGATGAAAGAAGGTCTCGTAGGTTTCGTGACGGTCCTATTCCGAGATCCGGTCAACCACGCAACAGGTTAGTTTCAGTGAACTGAAGTAGAGATTTCCTACACTCCCAACACCAACAAGCGAAGAGAAAGGTGAACATCAATTAGTTTCTTATTCTTCTTGAAATTAGAGATAGAGATGCCCCTGACACGGAAGACTCTTTATTTGTTCGGGAGACTGCTCCACCTCCACCTAAAGTAAATACAGAGTCCGTCCAAGATTTTCCAACTCTAGAAGGTGCCACGCCGTCAGCAGTATTGCCTGTAGCTAGTAATGGAACTGGGTCATTAAATTCATCGATTGCTCAACGTCTTGCTCTTAAATCCGGTCTAAATGTATCCACATCTACGGCTGCGCCCGGTAAACCCAACTGGAATGCAAAAGTCAGTGGTGCAAGTAAACTTGATGAAGAATTTCCAGCTTTAGGAGGTTCTACTTCTAGAAATTATTCATCGCCCTCATACATTTCGTCAAGTACTGCTATCAGGAGTCATGCACCAGCCCAACATCAGCAACCTAAACCTTTCATTAATGCTACAGTCAGTAGACAACCGACGTCGCACCACCAACAATCAAGTAATAATAAAATAAGAGGCAATCCTAAACCGAACGGTCTAGTTGAGGAAGAATTTCCGAGTTTGGGAGATCCAAATAGAGGGGCCAATGGGAGTATTGGCAGTGCTTGGAAAGGTTCAGGACCTGGAGTGAAAATGAAGCCAGTTCCACGAGTTAAAAAAGTAGCAGAAGCCCCAAACCTAGGAAGAAAAGTAGAAGTAGACACAAGTGATGATTTTCATTTCGTTCCTTTGAGTGTAAGTAGGGCTAGGAGAGACTCATTGTCAGAAAAGTTTGATATAAAAGAAGGGGATGGACTAGAGTGTAGTATGGTAAATAAAGAAAAATCCAAAAAGAAAAAGAAAAATCGTGAAAAGGACGATAACTCTAACAATATGCAATTGAATGCCGCCGCTATATTTACTGGTGGAAGCGTAGGACATGTTGAAGGTACGAGTAGTACGATACGAGGCACTGACGATGATTTTCCCTCGTTACAATCAATACGAAATTCTTTGCCAACATCTACACGTCGTGGGTTTTACTAGTACAATGTTAAAATTATATAAATTTTTAAATCAAATATATTTTAAAGAACAACAAAAACAACTAATCATCCTACACAAAACGTAATTTTTGGAACGGAATCTGAAAAGTTTCCTTACTAAACAGGGCTTCCCTCTTTACAATTAACGTATATAAAAAATTATAACATCTAGGTGTCGAATTTTCACTGTAATTTTCTACATCGTACTGCTGTTTAATTTTAATTTCACTTCAAGTACCACATACAATTATCAATTCGTATTAAGGGTAATTATGTATTTTGAGTTAAAATCATTATTATTGTTTACACTGATTAAGTCACCTGTCAGAAACAAAAGTTTAAACTATCGGTCTGTCCTCGACGAAAACTAGGTCTATATTTAATATCTTTACATAAACCCTAAAAATATGGTCAATATTTTAATTCTAAAGTTTAAGATTTCTCTGTAGCTCGGAGGGTACAATGTGTATATTTATATATATATATACCTATTGGTCCGGAAAACGGGAAAAGTAATAATGTCCAAGCAAACTTTCATCCAAAAATGGAACACTGAATTGCTATGCTGGTTATAGTAATATCTATAATAAACGTATTTAAAAAATGTTGTACTATTACGATATAATAATTCACTCGTACTACGTAGATCTTTAATGTGTACCACATTTAAGTATCATTTTATTGGCATTCGGATAAATGTAATAAATTAATTGTAACGAGAATGTAAGAAAAAGAAAAAATAAATTGAGGCGATATATTTTATTAAATGATGGAGCATTTAAGTAAACTACTATTTAATATAAAATTATTTGCTGTCTGCATTTTTCACATAATATTGCATTTACTGGCAACTCATACGAGTACGACTCATGTTGGTGCCTACTGTTTACTTACTTTTGCCCATACTACGTATTCTTTTTAACATTTGTGCACGACGACGATGACACGCCCGTAGTTCACAACTTTACAATAATTAGTTAGATAAGAAACAAAGGAGACAAGTAGCGCGACAGGTAGAGTGGGTATTAACAATAAATAGCAAATACAACAACCTCTGCAATTCTTAAAAAACAGCGCACTATAATATCTATTCTATACATTTTATTGTCATTCTAATCATATATTGTAAGTTGGTACTTTGGTACACTTTGTGCTGAATATAGTGCAAATATATATATACCAGTTTTTTCAATTAAATTTTGCTCGTGTAGTAATTTCTCGATTTTTTTTACCAACACCTAACTCAGCTCAACAAGTGTGGGTTTTAAGGCGTCCATCCACATCGTTCCTTCGATAGCTCAGTTGGTAGAGCGGTGGACTGTAGTCGAGTTTCTCTAAACTGAAATCCATAGGTCGCTGGTTCAAATCCGGCTCGAAGGAATCCTTAATTTTTGCTCCTGTTTGACTAAAGTTTTTTTTTCAAACGTGAATGTGAATCAGCAATGGTCGTGCTAATATTTTATTTATTGAACAATTTATGTTCATAGTCGTAATAATTTGGTACATTCTTTTTTAATATTTTTAATTAATTTTTATTCTTTTATTAAAAAAAAAATCAAAAACATACTCTGCATAGAAGCGTCCTTTTAACCAAAGTAAATGGAAGCAATGTGTATATTGCCTATATATATTTATTTAAGAGTGCTTATGTTTATCCATAAATGTCGTGTCCATGATAAGTATTACTCATTATTTTCCAGCATAAAAATAGACATGGGACATTATTACATGCGTAAAGAAAAAGACTGATAAAGTATAGTATTTTAAGAGTTATCATAAAATCCCGGTTTTATTACTGCATGCAAAGAAATGTTTGTTTAAACGTTTTACAAATATTTTCACACATTGAACGAAAGAGTTTTACAATTTTGACTACTACATGTACTACTATATTTGTAAATGACCGGCTATTCAAACAGTAACTAAAAATATGAGCAGTTTGATTTTGATATGTATGTACAACAGTTTTTAGCTACAGAAACTAATTTAAGGTTTCTAATTTAAATGCTTACACCCCTGTTGCGTCTAATCAAACAAAATAACAAACCAATCATTAATAACAACTGGTGGGGCGAAGTGTGACTGGAACAATTTTGGCTGATTGCAGAAATGATAAACTCAAAAATAATAAATAAACTTCAATTCTGTACAAAAGTAAGTCTTTGTATAATGATAAATGTGACAAATTATGCATTGATCGAATGAGTATTGAATAGTTCAGCCAAACTGGTTTACTTCTTCTTAAATTGAACAATGACAATTTAGCCGTAATATCCTGTAAAAATGAAAAATAATGATTAGAATAAGTTTTAAAATTAAATTTTCATACAAGTTTGGTGGAAATTATAAAATAGTAAATATTTCTTACCATAGCCGCCCCCATGACCATATCCACCTGCAAAAGTAAAAGATTTTCAAAGATCAAAAATTGCAACAAAACATTCAAGAATGTAAATATCTATGAAAAGCCCAAACTGTCAGTTATCAAGGTATTCTCGTAAAATTTTAAGCATTAATTGGTTTAGCAATAGGTGTGTGTGTGGCTTTTGCTTACTCTTAAATTACTGCAAAATGGTAAAAACGATTTTAATTAAATATTATAACAGGTTAAATGAAAAATCCTAAAAATCTCCTCGTATTTCACTATCTAAGAATAGGATCACATCATACAAGTTTTCTTCAAAAAGTCTTTTTCGATAACTATGATCATTAAAATTCAACAGAAAACCCATTTGCATTCAAAAGGAAGGCCATAAAAATTACCGGCAAGAAGCGTATAAAACAACATGACAAGTTCGTGTATAATAATAAAAGAGAAAAGTTTACCATAACCGCCATGACCTCCTCCATATCCACCATGTCCATAACCTCCACCGTGGCCATACCCTCCGTATCCACCGTATCCACCGTATCCACCGTATCCACCATGACCATATCCTCCCCCGTGGCCATACCCTCCTCCGTATCCTCCATATCCACCACCATATCCTCCACCATGGCCATATCCACCATATCCGCCTGTAATTATTGATTTATTTTTGCATTTATTTATCATGCAAAGTAATAAAGAAACCATTTTCCAATCTTGTTTGTTAGATTTGCTTGTTTGTGACTTGTCCATATAAACAACGCATTAACTCGCCACTCTCCCGTAGGGTAGAGTTTTCGTATAATGTTTCGTAAAATGTAAAAATAGATTGCGCTGTATTGAAACTTGGACAAGAAACAAAATATTTATAAACTTAATAGGAGTAGTAGATCGGAAAATATTTGAGTTTCTCGAAAATTAATCTACAAAGTTTACAATAATATAGTCATTATGCATATAACTAGCTACACACTACACAGAATACTGCTTACAACCCTACAACTATTGTTCTAGACAACATTCCAAAAAATATGCCTACTTTTATTTAGTACATTGTTTGCGTGTTTTCAAAATTGCTTCAACGAGCATCTATGCTATTTACGGAAATGTGTACAAGTACTTACTCTAGCAATGCACTAACTACATACAACCTTCTTAGATAAAGAAATTTACAACTAATGTGTTATCATTAGACTGGAAACTAGAAATGTGTGTAACTGCAAGTGTTTCTGTGCTAACCTAGGGCGCCTAAAAGTCCGAGGCCTCCATAGCCACCTATACCTAGAAAAAATGTATCTTTTTAATATTTGGAATTTGTGTAGGTAGACAGTTTTGTCATCATTAACTCCGTTCACATTTGAATTTGCGATGGTAGTTTATGTAGGCTGTGGGAAGACTGTTTGCAATTAACTTTTATATGTATGTTTATTTCAAGGGATGACTAACTATACTACTTAGTTAAAAATAAAATTTGATTTACCACGTCCATGGCCATATCCTCCATGTCCTCCCCCATAGCCATAATATCTACCTTCTGCGGTTTGAAACTTGTCGGTGGCACTTGTCACCGCGGTTTTTTCAGGTTCCTGAGCAGGCTGCTCTTCTCTTTCCGCCTCTTCAGCGATTGCCATTGCACAAATCACTGATAACCCTAATACTACGATGAAAACCTTTTTGATAGCCATTTTTGCGTTTCTTCAGACTCAAATAGTAGAAATAGTTGAGGTTGTTCAAAACAACTTTGTTTGTCTGTGAAGAATTTATCACTGATGGACAATCCAATCCCACCTAGACCCTTATATATGTGGTGCATCAGCAGTATTTTGATGCAATGACATTCTACTATAAATGAAATAAATTGTGCACCACAACTATAGGTCAACTCGTGTACTGCAACGACATTACGATTTGATTTCGCTTTACATGCGCATACAAAAAATACCATAAGCATTCAGTCTATTGCCGGCAAACCGTTTCTTCTCGGTAAAGTATTATCTTGCTACATTAGCATTACATTGGAGCTAGGTGGAGGGAAGTTGCATTGGAGGAAAGATTATAATAATGACAATCAACACAAAAAAGATTTTTTTATTTCAGCATTATTTGCGTTATGCGTGAAGAAACATAATCTCAAAAAACAAGTACAGGTAAACTGCATGGTGTTGGTAGGTCAATTAACTAATATTATGTATTTGTAACTGCCAGCGGTAAAAGATCATTGTACCAATGATCACGAAAATTTAGTGTATAAAAACACAAGTGAATAGAATGAAATGATGGTGTAGCTAAAAATCATGGTACAAAAAGTCGCATGAGCTGTGCGAACAAAGGAGAATGAGTTGAAGTAAATAGCAGGCAGTATATAGGATGTGTGGATTGTTGTAGATACATAGTTTTGTACAGAAAGATAGCATAGGCACTCATATATGCAAAATTAATATTAAAAATTATAGTTGAAGCTCGGTTTCAATCTTCAGTAAACAATTAAAGATACATTGATAGGATAAACAGTGACTGGTGACTGACTGCAGAGAATATGAGTTTGTATATATATAACAATAAGTGTCCCTTTACTACAATACCATCACCATTTGAAATTTTAAAGATGACGCGAAGAAATTTTAACTGCGTCTCCGAATAAAGCAAAGGGCCACGTGTCAGGTAGGTACGCTCCTAGACCAAAAACTTTAAATGTAAAATGATTCACAACATCATTATTGCGTTGACGTAAATGCCTAAACCCCCGGATGTGTGCAATAATGAGGGTACCATGTACTAACCACGAGTGTGGATAATAATAGATATTATAAATAAGCAATTAAAGGGTTCACTGAATTATTCTCCTACAAATCTCAATCTCATGATTTGTCCCATCAGTCCGTACTGCAGGATAGTGTCAATTAAAATGTATTTAAATGTGCCAACTTCCATAGATTACACATTTCCAACAATTAAAAAAACGTACAGAAGCATGAAGCACGCAAAAGGTGTATGAAGTGTAGCCACTGTTAAAGAAAATTGTGGTGTTTTTTGTATTTAAATGCCATAATTTTGTTTCCATTAAACGAATCTGCACTTTTGGGTGCTACATTTTGTATTTGAGTCATTTTTGTCCTGTAGATATTTTACTATTTCTTGGATATTTTTTATTCTTCATGTTACGCTTCACGGTTTAGTTGGTTGAAGAATACGTCCCGGAAATTCCCGAAATTTCGTCATAAATAAACACTATCATTAAAGCGGTTGAAAACTCGTTGTACTACGCACATACTTTGTCAGCGGCTTTTATGACATTTTGTTTAATACTCTGTAGCATTGAAACTATTTGATCGTTTTAATCTCATGCATGTATGTATTGAAATGTTTTTTGAAAGTTTACACTTTTGTAGCATATTTCGTTTAGAGAATATGTAGTTGAGTTTTTGAAAATTATTTATTTATTTTTCAAAACAATGTATAGATTAAATTAAATTACAAACAAAAAAGTGGATTCCTATACCCAACTTGCATAACAATTTGATACAAGTTTTGAATGTGTAATATGAGTATGCTACCCTTTCAATCTGGGAGACACCAACGGATTTAGTTTAGGATTCTGAAAAAAAATATTGCAATTTCAAATTAGTCATATCATATCATTTTTAGTTTTTATTGTTTAGCATCTCGTTGTTCTCTCTAATAGAGAGTAAGGGACTGGTCCATTTTATCCTAAATCATAATTTAATGCGACTCGAATAATTTACTTTAATGTTAAAAAACCTGTGTGCCAAATTCACATCGGTCAACGCGCTTAAGGGTAGTATTAACTTTAATATAAACAGGATAAAGAAACAACAATTGGACGCAAAATTTTGTTTAAATGCCTTTTAACCTATTTAATAAAAATAATAATACGGCGTCGCTGTCACTGCCATTTTTGTGTTATCTAAACTGTCATTACACAAGTACAATAAAAAATGATACTAGATTTACACACTAAGGGTACTGTACTGGTGTGTGACAATCAGTAGAATGGGAAATACAGGACTACTTAAAAAGCACAACAAAAATAATTTCATTGGATAATACTACTTAAATCAATCCATCTCTCCACATAAGATGGTTTTTCTGTAAATAAGATCTGGTTTCCATTATGTCTCTCTCTCTCTATCAGCTATAATTTACTTAGCATTTTTCATGTAGATGCAACAATGAACGATGTGAATGTCACAGACTTGTACGCATTGCGCAGTATTTTAAACAATGGACTTATCACTAACCGCCACATGTGCATTCACGTCATTTTGAGAGCGATAGGATAACAAATTTAATATCTATTAAAATATTTAATGCGTTCGGATATAAACTTTGTTTTTGGCTTTTCCTTGTACATTCACTGTAAGTAATATGCAAAATATTTGTTCGAGCGAATAATATGTATCACGATATGGTGTGGTGAGGTAAAGGCTCTTTATACAGTAGTAACTAGTAGCATTAGTACAAAGTTTCGCCATTTATTCGCAAAAATTTAAGTGATGCAGAGAAGATAGTGCAGTGGAGGTTGTGACAGGACTGGGACATGGACATACAATGTAAGTAGTGTGAAATTTACAGATGTAAATATGTAAGTATACACATATTATGTCATACCATACCTGAGATACCTATTGTGAATAAATTGTTTTGCTTTTATTGCTTCTATCAATTTTTTAAGAGTGCTAAAGCTAGCGAAACCTGGAAGGGTGGGTTTTCATCGATGGGTAAAACATAACATCAGTTTCAAACTTTTTAATATACCTATAATAATATGTAATAGCTACATCGAGAAGTGAGTACTGTTGCTCTAGTCTAGTCGCCAGAATCCTGAATGATATTTTTTATTGCTCCATGAAAATAAAATAGGTGCGGGTTTGACGCTGACACCATTCTGCCTGCACCAACAACGCTAAACTAAAGAGCAATGTAGGTCTATATAGTACTTAGTTGGTGAAGTCTATAATGAGAGTCAAAGAAGGTAAGCTTCTTTCTGCCCTCTCCTCAAGGAAAAAATGCTTAAAGTTTGAATAAACAGATTATGCAACAATTGCGCATGTGACATCCGTATATAGTATTTTTAGCACAATGATTTTCAAATGTTCAGTGAGTACTTCCTTGAAAACCTTTAAATTATACAATTTGATGAATGATGAGACTTTGATTTGGTAATAACTATAATTCAAACATTTTTAATTGGGGCTTAACTAATTCATTATTGTTGTTTTCTTGTTCATTCCCCGTGCCATCCGGATGCATTACACAAAAGACACACTCAACTCTCTTGGATTATTTAATTTTTAATTAATTATATGTATTAACTCACGTAGAAGAAAATTTGAAATACTATCAAGATGTGTTTGTAAGCAACGGAAATATGATGGATTTTGTTCATTGCCGTACCTTTGTTTGTACTTTTAGTAATGTCTCCCGTCTTTATTTCAATGAAATGAATGAACGCATGAGATACTAATTTATTAGCACTTTGTCTAAAAGTCGTTTAGATTTGCTATACTAATGTCAAAAAATATGCAGCTTTATATTATGACAAGAACAAGACAAACAACGTGTTTCATATTATTGTGTAAACATAGTATTCTATTGTTTAAAAGGCAATAAAGCAAGCGTACATGTCAGTCGCACTAGTCGCAACATTTTAGATAGTAGACCATTTTGACTATGGAAATCTAATATTTTGTTGGTACAGAAAATTAAAGTAGCTTCTGTCAGTTTATAGCTTTTGTATTCACCTACGTCCATTAATTATGCGTATAATTCTACATTTAGAACAGTTTTGTAATATTACATCACAAGTAATTCAATGGTTTTTTAAGTTCATAACAGTTTTTCATTTTTTACCATGAATTTGTTTTTAGGGGTACGGTGAGAACATGAAATTGGAATTCAAGCGAATCTGGTGGTATACTCATCATTATAAAGTGGATGGGTACTGCAGTAGTCGAGTACAATTGATTTGTGGAACTGTCCATAGTATATTCGTACATGACAATTAGACATTTTAAAAAATATATAACGCTTTTAAAATTTTAAACAGGTGTCCATTACGAAAATGCTGTTAACTATAATTTGTTCTATGCAGGACATGCAGGTATACATTTTCTTGGTAAATCACAGAGGCAAAAAAAGCTCACGTTCATTTGAGGTAAGATAACTGTTCAAAAATCGCTTTTCGATTTCATTATACTGTCATTGCTTGACATGAGGTTAGTAACATTTTTTTTGGCTTTGATAGGTACAGGTAGGAGAATGCCTAAATCAAAGTGTTCACTTGATCAGTCAAACGCACTTCTAGTAATATGGTAGAACGTACCAATGTGATCATGCCATGATCGGGAAACTGGCGAAGTGGAACGCACTCTGTTTTGTTGTACCTGTGTGTAAAAAAAATTCAATTACATTGTTTTTTGTTTTATTTAAAATCGCTCGCACGGAATCAAAAGGAAAAAATGGCAGTATTTGTATTTTGCAACAGTCATTTCTTCTGATCTCTGTTACATAAGAGCGCCAGCTTAGTAAACGCACATGCGAATGTATGTAACCGACAAGGTGACATGTTTTTAATCCTCATCACAAAATACCTTGACCTTGTATTAGTAAACCACGTACATAATACTCAGAATTGAAATCTCAGCATAGGCTATAAATAAACAAGCTGTGCAACAATCAAGATTTAACAACTACTTTAGCTCTGGCTGGCGATATAATTTTTTATACTAGTCTTGTTTCACAATGCCCCACATGTTTGATTCACAATAAAATGACCCACGTCAAAGCTCGTACACACTGGTGTGTACATTTACTGACAGTTAAAAAGGTACTTACCTATATGAACGGACCTCCATTAAAAGCTGATAAATGCATTTTTAAATTTGACTGATTGATATGATCATGATAAGATTTTTTTTTAAACTGAGTGATACGCGCAAAAAACATTTTCTGGAGACGTACCCCGGGTGCCTCCTCTAACAATATATTAAATTGCAATCTAAGCTGACCTAAATTATGTATATAATATCAAGAAATGTAGCAAAGTACTTTTGCTACATTTACAATAATTGCAATAACCTCAATGTCCTCAATAAAGTGAAAATTAAATAACGTACAACTTGAAAATCAAAGGACAAGAGATCAATCAAATAATGAATGACGTAATAATGAAAATGTGAATACATATAATGACTCAGTGGTAGTTTTTTTAAGAAATGAGTTTCGTCTACTTACAATCAGAATGACAAGTAAAAAACACCAATTGATCTAAATTACCTTTTATTGTGGTAGTGACGATTGACGCGAAGCACAAAACAGTCAGGAGCTCATGTGCACTTTTGTGCAAGTCGTGCAATGTGGATAAATAACAAAAGTTTCATTTATAGCTATTTTTTGAAGAGTAAGACCTTACAAAATGGAAGAAAGGTGAATGCGATTTTGAATCTAATACATAGTATGAGGTACGTAGCTAGCAGCAGGCAAGCAAACAATGATTGATCTAGCATTTTTGCAATCACAGTGAATGACAAAAAAGTAGCAAAGGGATTTTATTTACGTTTAGCATAAAATATCATGCCTTTATATTTTCTATTAACTGGTACTTTTATTTATTTGCAGTGTTTAAGATTAGTTTAATTCGTATTTATATCGCAAGACGTTGATTAAAATACTTAAAAAATATTGTAAATTAAACACTGTTTGTAGACAACTGTCAAAAGTGATTGAGACAATTTTAGTATGATTAGTAGATTGTTCATTTCTGCAACGGAAGTAGAAACATCAAACTTCATTATCACAACAGCAATCAGCAATCAAAATAAATATGTAATCTGATGACTGATGACATTTTATGATTTGTGTCAAGTCAGGACTTTTGGCGACCTTACCCCGTACGTGTACGTATTACGTATATATTCTAATCAGTTTGTAAGCTTGTATCGTTGATATTGACATTGAAAAAAATAAATCATTTTTAATTCTTCAAACTGTTGAATATATACAATATATTAATAATTGAAATAATTATATTAATTACAAAAAGGCAGTAATGAAAATGTACCTTGGGTATTTCCCCCAACGAAATTGATTTTCTTGTCTTTCATGAATTGTCAGCGTACAATAATAGTGCGGTGACTGATAGGTTTTGTGTTTTAAACAATTAAGTTTCTTATAGAGTACAACTGCAAACTGTTTCTTGTCACGCGCCCTGCCTAATCGTTTAGCTATCCTAATTTACATTATTGTAAACATAGCGGAAAAGATTACATTTTTCATTCTTTTCCTTTCCCAACGGAGAATGCCAAGCAGAGTTATTTATTTACATGAAGGAAACGGAAGCTTAAATAAATAAATAAATTATTGTGGGCTGTTGAGTTTCATTGTCATTGACGCTTGAGTGGTACTGACAGAGTCAGAGGATAAATACAAAAGGTACGCAGGTAATAAAATAGTACCTGCTTATTGCACTTCATAATTCGACATAGGTAGTCACATTGTAAAAACAGCATGAACGGATGGTGCCGGAGATGAGAACTAAAACTTTGCATATCGTTATTTTGGATGTCTAGAACCTTTGCTACAACGGTTACAATTTTAATTTTTTTACCTACTAAAATGTACTTCATGCAGCACATAACTTTCTGACCTATAACAAGAATTCGAAAAAAATGGAATTTTTTAAAGGTTTCCGAGAACAAGCGCATCCCATCGGTTTATTAAAAAAATCATCTTTTCATCATAAATTCTGAGCAGATTCATTATTCCGTTTTCAAAAAGCAATAAATTTTGAGGTAATACATAAATAGAAAATTTGAGATGAGTACTGTTGTAAAAATGAATGGGGCAACTTGGGAATGTGTACAAAGAAATTGTGCAACTTGACAAAGAAAGACTCGTTCAGTGTATAAAGTTTCTGTTTTCGGCAAACTTTCAGTTAGATTAATAACGAAACGAAACTATATTAATAGGTCACCTGTACGAATGGTAAACTTGTTTAGATTGAATAAATTACAAATAATAATAAGATAAAATAAGCAAAAAATGAACCTTGTAATATGAAAATACGTACATATACTTTTTGAATTCAAACATTCTGGAACAAATTTGTAAACGCTTACCTTTTTATTTACTTTAAACTACAACCGTTGTTTAGAGGGTTCAGAGTCATTTAAAATTAATTGTTAGTGAAGCAATACAAACTACAATATTGAAGATGGATGAGAATTGAGAACATTTGAATTTTAATAACTGGATATGTCAATGAAAATAAATCAGCATTTGAAACATATATTGTGCAAATATTAATAAAACATTCACACATTTTTCAATTTTAAGCAATAATTTTATCATAAAGTTTATTTATTTGAACAAGTAAAAGGCTAGCAGCCACACTTGACACAAACATTTTATAAAAACTACGATACATACATAATATCTGGCTGAGAAAATGAACAAAGATTGAAGTCTAAGAATAACTATATTAATGCGCGCATGACTTTTGACATAATAATCACGACCAATGAGTAAATTGAATTTAATTATCGACACGACGGTACAAAAAGTAAAAGATGCACAGATAGACGAAAACACTTTAATTTTTCTACAAACTTTAAATTAACTGTTCTGTGATGTATTACTTTAAGAGACAACTATACTACGCAGTCAGTTTGCCTTGTGCTTGTGGCGACTTTAGATCAATTTCACATTCCAAATACATTAGTTTGCAGAAAAATACGTACTACATTTTTCACTGTACTAATACATACGATGATACTTATATGCTGTATACCTAGCCATTTATATATTTTTTCCAAAACCTTGTAACTATATTTCCCCGGGTTCCTCCTCAGATATTGATGTAGGACGATGTCGTCTTTTAGGTGAAGTAGAGTTCGACTTTGATTGTCGCCTAATCGTACAATTGCAGACAATAGGTAATTTAGAAATTGATGCATCACAAGCTTGACTTGACGAACATTGGCAGTACCAGTTAACTGTGCATTTATTTTTAATTATTACTTGTGTCGGGATTTTCTTTCTCGTGACTTTGACCTTGACTTTGATCGTTTTTTATGACGACTTCTACTTCTGTCTCTTTCTTTCTTGTCGTTTCGAAAATTCTTGCGGTCATGGTCGCGACTACGTCGGTCACGACTGCGACTGCGTCTTCGGTCCCTTCTTTCTCTTTCCTTACTTCTGCTTCTACTTGGCTCTCTTTTTTTAGTACGCCCATCTCTTTCCCTGCTTCGACTTTTTCTTCGTCGGGCCTTTTCTCTCTCTTCGAGTTCAGTAACTCTACGGACTCCTCTAAGGACTTCACGTCGTTTTTTGCGACGTTCTTCTGCAATCACCTATTTTCAATGAAAATTTTTCATATATTAACAGAAAAACCTTTTGTTAGCACATGTTAGTAAAACAACCTCGTATTCATTCTTGCAGTGAATAGATTAATTCAATACCTGAAACTGTATGAAAAGTAGCGATTGCATACATGTAAATCGACACAAAATTTCTTATCTCTTTGTACTTAAAATTTTATGAAATAAATTACCTCCAAATCGTAAAAATAATCCTTGCCCTTACTTGCAGCTTCATAATCTGCTTTTAAAGCCTTGAAACAAATGGAAACATTGTGTTACTAATTTTTAAAATTCAAATGTGCAAAAAGTTATAAATAACAAATAAATGATCTTACCAAGTTGTGGATTTTCGGACATTCTCCCAAGTCCATACGCTAAAATAAAACAAAAGTTCAATTAGGAGTGTACAGCTCTTTAATAATCAAGTGTATCTTACGTGACGTGCTGGTAATAGGTGCGTCAATGATCCTGGAAAAAGAGACGCCACTTTTACTCACACACACACGAGAGTTACATGCTTATAACAAGCAATTCAACCAAAACCATTGCTTGACCGTAACGGGTGGGTATCCCAAAACTTTAACTTACCCCAACAAAGTTGCTGACGACAGAGATGCATCGTAAGTAATCGTGCTCATGATTATAAATTAATACTCTGCTTTTATTGCTACGTTAGTAAGCTTGTTCTTTGTTTTATGGAATAAAAAGTTTGATAGTCAGCGTAGATATTTGAAATTTTTAGCACTTTTCTTTTACACATCAAACAACAGAAAACTAAATTGCAAAGAAGATATTTTGGTACATTTCAACCTTAGGTCAATCAGAATCAGTTCATAATTTTAGCCATACTTACTTATGACTATGTATACTTACAACACACACGCGACCGATCCCTCTACACCATCGATATGAACACAAGTCGGAAAGAGATGGATTATGTGCCCGGAATGAGATGTCACGGCTCTTGTTTGTCAGGGTTGTGTGTAGACATAAGTCTATACAGCACATTTAACATACCCACAAAGCCAGCAAAATATATATTTTAATTATATCTAACATTTACTTTCTCTTCGGCAAAATACCGACGAAACATTCTGTTAAAAGGACTAATGAATCGGATCTCATGGAATTCAATAAGATAAGGAGATATCAACACTTACAACCAACCCGACTGCTTTGACATTTTCATACTACAGACTGTGTGAATGAACTGTGTGAGACGCCTGTAAATTATATTCAAGGACAAACAAATCAACTTCTAACTTTCTCCGCATCCCGTAAGGAATTCACTTGCAAAAAACCTTCACGTGCCAAAATGTTTTCAAGTATACTCTAATTTTACAATTACCGCAAAATTTGAAACAAAAAATCTTATTGTGTGTTACGCAGGGGGCTTTTCATATTTTAAACCCTTAAAACCAAAACGCGGTTTTGCTAATTTCATCAATTTACCATTTTAAAAATTCATTTAAAAGAAAACAGTTAAAAATAAGCAAGTTTTAAAATTTTTAAAAGCCGAATCGACACTTAAACCTAACTAATTCAAACACTTAATAAATGAAGGATTAACACTTTCGTGCTGTAAAATTGTCTGAATGAGTCAATTTGATTTGTTCTAGTAGCTGGCTTAACGGTAAAAATTTGTAATTAATGAATTCATTTTGTTTTGAATACTAACAGACTTAAGTACAGATATAATTTTAACATTTTCTCTCACCGTAGCTTCCAAAATTGAGTACTGACAGCAGCCCAGTAAAAATGGCTTGCAAACCCTGGGATCGTCAAAGTTGACAGTAATTTTTTCTTCCTCACCTGGAATAAAAAAGCGCTTAAATCTCTTGTGAAATGGCAGCTTACGTGTTTAACTTTCGAACCAAGTACTTACCGTTTCTGCTAGTTCCCATTAAGGTATCTAGCATCGCACGTATTTGATCATGAGCAGACATGTCGATGTCCAAATATTTTTGGAAAAATGCCCTTGTTGGAAAGTTTCAAGTCTCGTGGTCTCGTCACCTGTCAGGTCTTAAATTTACATCCCCAGAAGTCAGAAGTAAATTTTCTGCCCGATTATTTTACTAATTTCAAATTTTAAATGAAAATTGCAAATGACCATTTCAACAACATCAACAAAGGTTCAGAAAGACATGGATTACCTTAAAAAGTCCTCCTGGCGGAGATGGTAAATTGCATCAAGCCAAACAAACTGCTGATGAAATCTTTGCCAATCAACTGGCTTCTTGAAGTGCAAATAGTTCAATAATGCCTTTTTCAACATTCAAGCCAAAACATCAACCTACAACCTACCAAAAAAAACCAAACATCCAAACATTCATTTGCCACCGGAGATTAAAGCACAACACAGTAAAGTACGAAAAAGCGTCAAGATCAAGATGCGTACGGTACGGGTACGGCATACATATTTTTAGCGATCAGCTTGCTTGCTTAGTTGTTTTATGTTTGCAGCACAAACTAAACTTCCAACTTCACAAACAACTACAGCAGCACAACTTATAGCGCTGTTGATATGCACTTTGTGGAGTCAGACGAAATGCTTACATACACATAGAGAATATTATGCACAAACTATCCACATTCACATTGTATTGTAGCACAGCATAGACCCCGTAAATACCATCCAACAACAATTATTATGTGACAGAGTCACATTCAAAGCTGTTCAAAATGATTCGATCGAACCTTGTGTTCGAAATTTTAGTCGAATCGAACCGTACCTTGTATTGTTCGATAACGGTTCGAAGGCACAAAGCCAAGGTTCGAATACGATTCGATTCGAAAAAAAATCAACGTAATAAATTCGGTATTC
>JAHZMT010004804.1:0-13794 GCA_027743785.1 Sinhomidia bicolor | reverse complement strand
AAATTAATATGTTAATTTCATCGTTTCGTGCTCATATTTGTCATCATCAAGTTTTCTTGAGTTGCAATTCGACGATCAAATTGCAAATGTTTATAAAAACTTTACTAATTAAAAGTTTTATAAGAATATAATATGTCGCCAACTGACATGGAAGATCAAAAAGTCATAGACAAATGCGACACAAGCACAGATGTTGCAAACGTGGAGGCAATACATTATCATAAGTCAAATCTTATTATTATGATCAATTTTTTCGTGTCAGTCCACCAGACAGAATCTTAAGTCAACTCAAGATTCTGAGAAGGATACACTACTACAGCAGCATAATCTTAAACACACGTATTATAGTAATATCTTGTCTTGTCGTTTATGGTGTCACTAATTTTATAGGAATGGCATAATTCTTCCTGTAAGATTAAATGCCACAGAAATCATTGGAATGTAATTTTAATCATTAGTAGACAATAACTCTGTGTTGGTCAAATTATAATTCGCCAAAACTTAAGAAATGGTTCACTAACTCACACAACTGTTTTTTTTAAAAACTCACACAACTGTGTGTCAAAAAATAGAAAATAGTTCCTTATTGCGCAGTGAAATAATAACCTATTTACAGTATTCAGCTAACAAGTAGTATTTCCCAATGAAAACAGGAGGAGCATTTTTGATACATATTGGTAACAGCATAACTGGTTTTATTAACCCTATCGTATTTTATGGCTTAAATGGGTTTGTAAGGAAATATATATATGTTATCATCAGTAAAACAAGCTAAACTATACGGTTTTATATTTGACAAAGCTATTGTTTAACGCATTGATTTCCCATACTAATGCAAATTTACTCAGTGAAACAGAAAAAGCATGTTGTTGTCAACCATCTTCGTTGGAAATTTTGTTGAAAGGTAATAATTCTAGTTCAGTTCAGCTCCAAGAATTTTTACGTTGAGTGAGACCCTAGCTCTGTTTCTCACTTCACTCGCTGCACAATAGAAACCATTATTATTGAAAACAAATTTTTTATGTATTTTTTTTGAAATTATTGTTATTTTCTCGTTGTGATTTTTGTCGATGCCCTCTGTTCGTGACCATGACCGTACAAGCTGGCTTTCATGGAAAAGTGCATCCGAGTCATCAAATCAACTCCGTCACACGGACATATCCTTCGGTCGTTTTACAGCATTTGTACTTAATATTTTTTGTGTGTCTCTGTGTGTGACAGTAGTATAGTTTGACTTTATGTGCTGTATTACTTGTATTAGTTTTTGTGATGTTTCACATGTGTGCTTCATGTGCCAAGTGTCTTCTTTTGTCATAGTCGTTGTGCCGTGTAGCCCGTGTAGGTGAGTAAAGAAGTGAGCACATCCATAAAAATACAAGGTAAGGTTTGTAAGTTATATGCCGATTGAAATATGAACATCCGCACAATTCCAGTTTCATTCTGATTCTTTGTGTGACCTATTGAGCTTCTAGGACTTTTCTATGGCCTGGCACCCCATGTAGGTGCCTTACAGTACAGTGGCCATTGAAAGCATATCGGAGAACGAGATCCGATATGTGCACTTTGTCAAATAATCCTTCATCAAAGCATGTCTTAGAATTTTAGTCCCTTTCAATTTCTACAATTTTATATTTTTTTTTTCTTTGCTTGAGAGAAAGGTCTGTTTTACTGTAAGGTGCAAGCTTATATATATACTATAATTTAAGATAAAGTAAGCATTTATAACCTTTCCAAGAGTTCACTTTTATGTTTTTTGTACTTTCTCTTTTTTCATTTTTTATCACCTAGTTTATGTTTGCTTGCTTTCATCGTAAGCTCAACTTTAGAGTTTCAACAGGCAAAAAAGCTTGCAGAGAGCACGAGCACCCAGAGAAAGCGAAAAGGTGTTCACGTGGACATGTAGCTAATTGACATATTTCATGTTTCAATATTTATGAACACTAACGTGACAATCAAAATTACTGAAATACTACTCGAAAAAATATGCACACATATATTATACTTTAGCAGCACTTAAATATTCTATACCGCATTCAATTATGTTATATAAAAAATTTCTTCTTTAAAAAAAATGCTTTTCTACTCGGAAAAGTCTGGGATTATTTTACAAACTGCTTAAGCTTTCTATTGTGACAACCATGTTTGTAACTTTCACACCTACCTTGAATACAATAACACAACCATAAACACTCGCATTTAGCATGATAAAGCACTATGATAATGAAATTCTTTCATTGATTTTCTTCGCCTTGCTTGCTTCGTCAAACGCACTCAAATTGAACTTTTACTTATTCAAGGAAGGAAATTAAGTAAAGTTTTTATAGCTCCCATAAAATCTCAATGTGACCTTTTTCTTCATGTTTGTATATCATTCATTTGGTATTAAGAATTAGAACTTGGAGCTGACTTGAATAAAAAAACCAGTAACAGAACTTATTTGCATAAAGTTGTGAGATGATGTTAGTAAGCCGAAATACTATTCACATTTTTTTGAAAAAAGAAGAAATTCCTGTAGTATTTAATGGCTTATTTATAGGGTCATCATACTACAAATGAATGTCAAATGCGTATTATATTAGTATTTATTGACTACTTGGCGCCCACCTTTAATGAAGGTCACGCCTAAGTTCACGTTACCAATTCTTCTCTTGAAATCTCATGAATTTATGATTTTGACTTTGAAGATTTTAACATGCCTGTGTCTGTGTAATTTTTTAAATCTGTTAATACGATTTAAAGTATTAAACAAAAAATATTTGCGCACTTACATAAATTTATATGAATTATTTATTATGTTCATTAGCAATGTCAAAGGAGAAAATAAGCCATTTTTTGTGTTTAGTAGAGACATTGCAAACTTTCAGCTTCATAAAAGGGTAAATTTTCAAAAAAATAGAATGCTTGATATTTTTTCGTTTTAATTTGCTACAAGCATGTTTCACATGCTTTCACATTTTTGAATCATCCAATGGAAAATAAAAGAGGTCTCAGAAAGATGATAAAAAATTCAAAACAGAAGTGTACAATCTGTTTTTTGTTTCGATTGATGCATATGCATATTATGTGAATCCCGCGCTGCTTGCTACTAACGAGTCATTTTACAAGAAACATGCATTCCCATTTTTCTTCAATTTTCTGTATCACAAAATGGTATAAAATATATTTTAAAAACTTTCTTGTTAATACGGAGCAAATTTTTGCAGTTTTGTTTGAAGACAAAGTTTTCAAGGACATTAAATTTGAAATTATTTTCTTCATTAATTAAGCTAATAATACTAATTAAATATTGTCTAGCCTGTCTGTTCCAACGTTTTATTACTGCAGTAATAAAACAGTATATTAGTGTTAGTAGTGTGCCACTAAAACCTGAAACTGATACTGTGGTGGGGTTCTACTCCATTAAGTTGATTACCTTCACATGTCCTTCAGGTACACTATTAACACGTGCACTTCAAATTTAAAATAAAATGCAGGCATTTTAAGGATACATGATAATATATGTATGATATGAAAATGAATACAGAAAACTTCCGCTTATCACAATTCATCTGTTATTGTAATGACATTCCCAAAAGTACCTATGTACATACATATATATCTCCTGTTCCGTATATAGTATGTTAAGAATGCTTGCTTGCACGTAAAGATTATCATGTCCTTCATAAAAATCCTCAAAGAGAAAACGGATGCATAATTTCATGTTCCCTGTCAGACATTTCACAATATCTACGTTTATTCGATGCTATCACCTTATATAAATATTATGATATGTCACATTTGAAAGAGTCGCGTATTTTGTGGCGGTAATCCTTTTACTATAAAATGGTGTGAAAATCGCTTTTCTTGGCTACCCGTGGCCCCAAAAACCTCACGGCACTGATGTGATTTCCATTCTCAAGTACATACATATATTGGATCCAAATTTTAACCTTATTAAATATGCCTGAGAAAATTTCTGAAAAGGCCATTATAGTTTCTCAGTTAATAGACACAAAAGGACTGTTGTTAAATTATAAATACAAATTTCCACATTTTGTAAAATTGGAAATTTTCACGCTCTATAAAAGTAAATTGTTCTACGGTGATTTTACACCTTTTCTGTTTCTGAGCTACGTACCTTCATAAGTTGATTGTGTTATGGAGAAGGCAGTTAACGATATTATTCACCTTCTTTCTGCCACGCTTCTTAATATTTTTGCTTATACGCTGTGCTAAAAAGAAAATCTACAGAGAGGTGTGTATAGCCAATGATATCAAAAAGGCTTGTAGTATGTGTAAGCAAAAACGAGAATGGAGGAGAAAGAAGGAGGCATCAGGCGTCTAGGCGAGAGAGACAGAATCCTGAATCCTGCTGTGTATGCCTGATGTGATAGGACGATGATGATGATGATGATAATATGCACCGAGTGATCTGTTGTCGCAGCCTCCAGCAATATACTAGTACTAGTTTTTTCACTGCTTTCTTCGAGAAATTGAGATGGGAGCATGGGAATATGACTCAATGTTTTGTATCAATGTATCGTTAGTTTTTCTTTGTTTCTCGTCCGATCGTGAACCAACTCCATACACTTGTGACAATATTTCTTTTGCTTTGCAGATTGAGCATTTTCCCCGTATGTGAATATTCGTACAAGAAATATAGCAATGAAAGTAATTTGTCAAGGTTGAATACTATATATCATCTTGTTCTTTCTTCGGCACGGAAGACTGACTTGTACAATTGGATCAAATCAGGTTAAAAATTCAAAGTAGCACAATACCCCAAATAAATAATAAAATAGATAAAAAAATCAGAATGATTGTTGTTTGTATGAAATGTGTACTTTGGTACAGTTCATTAATTTGAGACCTTCAATTTCAGATATTTGTTGGCTGTCCTATACAAAGCAAGTTACAAGTTTTGGGCTGTTAATATACATCAACATTTTCATACTATTTCGTGACTATGTATAGTAATAATATTTTGTGCGCAAATAGAAACGAAAAAAGTTTAGTAGTTGACATCAAAGGAAATTTTTTCATTTACCATGAATGGTCAGTGTGATAATCTTGTGAAAAAAAGTCAACCAACTAAAAAAATCTTGTTTCAAATTCCTCTCAAAGCAGTTTTTGGTTGATGAGTGCGAGAAAACACCACAAAAATGCTGCTTGAGACAGCAATCGGTAAAAAACGCAAGACACCATTCCAAGTCTCATCTTGCCCCAGATCTACAACATTGTACTACACACAGCAGAAGTTGCCCATTACGATAATTTTAGTAGCAGTGATTGTGCTTTCACCAGCATACCAGTATACATTAGCTTTTGAGGATAATCAACAGGAGCATGCTCACCGTCATCATCATCTTCCTCCTCGATTACATCGTGTTCTTCGTCACAATCCTGAAAACCTTATTGTGCAAAATGAGCTTCCCATACTAAACAGTTGCGATGAGCAGGGCTATTTATCAGAATGGGAAGATACAATGGATGGTCTGGTTAATGACCTTTACAAGATAAAAGCAGAAGAACATGAAGATGAAAACAAGATATCTGAGCTATCGGGAAATAATACAGAAAAAGAAGATACCGTCTGGCTCCCTCCTTCTGAACTTTTCACGGGGGTTAATGTGACAAAGTTTCGGTTGGTAAACTTTTTGCTTATTCCGGACACACACGTCCTTTTTTACAGCAGAAGATTACATTTCAACTTTTTATTGAATGAAATATTTTCAGTTTGACATTGGCCAAACAATTTGATTGCCCACTGGAAAAACTTAACACTGAGCTTCACTGGCATTCCTTTGGGATGAACAAACTGAGAGCAAACAACCAATCATCTAATACAACATCCCTTGTATTTTCCGATTTGACACTATCAGCAAAAGACGGAAGTTTGATGTGGAATAATCCGGCGGGTTACCAAAACTTTTTAAAGAAAAATGAGTACTGTGTTTGGAAGTAAGGAGTAATTAAAGAATTATTGTTAATCTTTTTTTTTTATATAAAACCCAAGTATGCATTTTCATTACAGCTTTTTGATTTTTCTCAGGTGGAAAAGTGAATGGGTTACGTTTAAAGTTTGCATACCAGACTGCTCTAGCCTTACTAGTCCCTGCATTCGTAAGTGCTGTCCTCCTTCAGAAGTAATTGATGAGAAGGCAAAGGGATGCAAACCAATGTCACCAGAATGGCAACCAACATTTTACAAGACTGTTAATGATACGGAGACACTCAACCGTGAAGTCCCCAACGCTTCTGCGCCTTTTGTCAATGGCTTTCCTAATTGCGTTGACATGTACAAGATTAAGATTAATGAAAGTCCAAAAACAAAGTACGTTCAAGTATTTTCCTTCATTTTTAAGAATTATTAATTTTGAAGCACATACATCCCAAACAACGTACATATGTTGTAAGCGTTTTTATTTTTAACTGCAGTTTCAAATTACTCCTTAACGGAACACTTGTACATATTGAAAAAGATACTCGTACATACATCCATCCCAAGGATTTCTGCATAGATGGACTTGAGTACAGGCACAAGTTTGAAAAAACCACAGGTGTTTACAAGGCGTCAGAATGGGACCAAATTGTTCTTGCTTGTCAACCTACACAATCATATAAATGGAGATTTGATGTAAGTTGATTATTAGAATTTTTTAAAAAAATAATTATTTTAATTATTCAAACTAGAGCAATTAGGCCTAAACTATTCTTTACCCCATACAGAAAATACGTATCAAAATTTATGCCGTACTAAATTTTATTTCTGCCATATTTCTCCTTCTGACTGATGCTGTTTACATTTTAATCTGGAAACATCAGAATAATATTCATTCGTGGCTGCAATTTTCCTACGCTACTTCATTGCTTTTTACGTTCACATGCTTTGCCATTTCTCAAACATGGTCCGAAATTCTGAAACAAAAATTTTCCTATTTGTGCAAAGTTATGGGTAAGTGAATTGAGATATTTTAAAATTTCTACCGAGGATAGGAAGCTTATACCTATTTAAAATGTGGTTTGATAGGTTGGCTTAATTACTTCACGTACCTGTCCGCATTTTTCTGGCTCACTTCTATGAATTTCGAGTAATTTTAGTATTTATATTCACTTTACAAAACAACTAGTTTTGAATTATGTAACGTAAAAGTTTATCTGAAACATGTACAGCTTATGGTGGCGTTTCTCGAGACCCCTTCGAAGTACACGAGTTCAAACACAGAGCAGAAAGAGAAAACGGTTTTTAGGATTTGCTGCATTTTCTACTGTTGTACCTTTACTAATTTCATCCATTGGTATTATCTTGGATTATATATTTGGGTATTAGACTTACATTATTAACAGTAGCCCGTAACCAAGAATTAGGAGTAAGCTTATTTTACTTTTTGATTTCAGAGACGATCTTATCCCCCCGATAAAACTTCCAGGGTTTGGCAAAGAGAAGTGCTACTTTGAGGACAAGCACTCACAAATTCCCTACCTATACCTTCCTGCCGGTTTACTGTTGCTTGTAAACTTCATTTTCTTTGCTAGCACCGTTCTCCACTTACGAAAAATGCATACTCACACAGAGTTGGCGAGAACACAAAGCACGAGTACGATGGAGGATAAGAAAGGGTAAAGTTTATTATTTATTGAGTTCCGTTTTTCCATCACAATCACAAACGATAAGCATAAAAAAGATAAGAAAAAAATTGGCAAGAAGTGCATATAATATGCAGTTTAAGAGGATATCCTTCTCATAATTAAACCTTATATACATTTCAGGGTACGAGTAATTGCAAAATTGTTTGTGGTGATGGGGGTTTTATGTAAGTTGCTTATTTACTATCATTATCATTGCCTGATAAAAGTTGTGACGTTTATTGCAAAGACCTCGCATGTAAAATGACCGCGTGAATTTGTTCCAAGGGATATTCGAGCTTTTGTCCTGGATTTGCCAACTTGTATTTACGCAACCTGACCAAAAGATGATTCTGTTAATTATATTCACTCCTATTGACTGCCTAAATAGTATACAAGGGGTCTTTATTTTCTTCATATTCATTTGTAAGCCGAATGTAAGAAGTCAACTTTCAGCATTGTTTAGGATGGACGAAGTCGGGATCACGCGAACCTGGTACCTTATTTGAAGATTTTATAGTCTTTCTTTTACCTTTACTGCTTATTAGAAATTGACCCCACGACCTACCCAGATTATGTGGTTATACTCTAATTGCTGACTAATAATAGTATTACCTTTTTTTACTAACAGAGGGTATAAACTGCTTTCTGTTTATATACCTATCTAGCACATCATCCCCTCAAACGAATGTTTCCTTTGCATCCAGTGAACTGTGAAGTAATTATTAACTTTTAGCACTTACTATTTTGAAGGAATAAGCAGACTCAACTTCCGTCTGAGACAACTCTTCAGCAACCACCTTCCGCCGTACAGACCAAGTACGTCGAAATATAATGAGCATTATACGGTTTTCAAACAATTTACCTGTGTTAATAATATGCAGTTTTTGGTGACCTTTGACTGGTATACAACGGTTTTAATCAACAAATATGGGTAATTATTTTTACTTGAATTTTTTACTGCAAGCAAATAAGCATCACATAGTGTGACATGTTAGAAATATTATTTTATTAGTTAAGAACTCATTGTAAATTACTTTTGAATTATCTTTTACATTATTTTTGAATATTAATAAAAACGTCAAATTAGTTTTATAGACGAGTTTATTTATAGAATATTTCATGATGGATTGTGATTTATTTTTGTTCTTAACGATAATTATTGTCATCGTGTCGAGTATTTGGTTGACTAGCGCAAATAAATAAGATTGTATGATTTTCATGATTCTTTAACGGTTGCTCACTTCCGTAGTCTGTGACCAAATCAACACAAAATTCTTGTCTATCATAAATGGCAGTCGCTGAAGATCCATCTTCATTTGGGACAGTGTACATCAACTTGCCATCACTTCTAAATCGAAACCTGTAATATTTAACAGAATGACATACTCCAAATTTTTAAATACTGGCCCCTTATCAGAGGAATTCTTTGGATTAAGATGCGTGGAAACATGTTCACTGAATGGGAATGCCAGTGTAATCCCACGGTAGCAAAGATGCTGAAATGTTGGAGGATATCTTTGGATAAAGTGAGGCATTAGCTTCTGTTGGTTCTCTGCCTTCAATGGATGATGCATGCTTCGAAAAAATGTGGGATGAAACTGAGGATCGTCTTCGGCTAGTGGTGAGCATCCTCTATAGCCGGATTCAAGCCCGAGGCTGTAAGACTCATCCATGCCACAGCATTTAGATACACAAGGCGTACTTTTACTTTTGCAGTTTGCTTTGCAAAATATTACCTCCACTATACGAGGACTTAGGCTAAAAATAAAAATAGTAACATGAAACCACGAATTCGTATAAAGGAGTGGAGGGAGTAGGCGGGCAGCTTAACTAAAGGTACCATATGTATACCTATGTATTGTTTTGTATGTATGCCAGTTTCTTGCTTTTTTCTCCTTTATAATTTGTTGTTCATAAAGCTTTAGTTTTCATACAAAATATTATGTGATAGTTGTTTCTTTGTTACCTACTTCAAACTTACCCATTCACACAAAATTCTCCAGGCCTGTAAAACTCGTTTTTATACTTTAGATACCCATTTGACAATATTCCACTTTGAACAGGAATTTCAGAATCTTGAGCCTCTGTTGCTGATGAAGCGTTAAGTTGGAAATTGTGTATAAATCCTTGGAGTTCCCACTTTCCAAAACTACATGAGATGGGATTAGGTTCCAATCTAAAAAAAAATTTGATTGAATTTAAAACAAAAACAAGAAAAATGTACATACTAACTATTTAATTTGAATTAATTTAGACAATAAAGTATACGCAGCGTTTAATGGTATATCTTATTAAAAGACTCACACAAAAGCAGCGTCTTGTCGATTTGTCATGAAATACTCTGGTACATTCCAGATTGGCTTGACAGTAATATTTGAATTTCTGATCAATTTATCGCGTTGCGCTGAAAGATCAACCATGCGATTTCTGCAGTGATACGCTTGACCATCATTCACATAACTAGGGAATGTGCAGCAAACAGGCAACTGATGCTTTGGCTTCTTAATCATTTTCCGTGTGACAACTTTTGTTCTATTGGGGTGATTTGGGAACAAGCTGATTATGCTTGGTTTCCTCTTTTTGATTTTTGTCAACTTTTTAGTATTATGATTAAAAACTATATTTGCCGGTCTTGAATGAGAATTCAGTTGAAATAATTGATAAAGCACGTGCGGCTTTTGTCTACTCTTTGAATAAATTTCGACAGAGGATATGACAGGGCTGCTATTTGTTGCTGTATTATTATTCTCTGACGACGATCCAGCGGAAGTATCATCATCATCATCATCATTCGTGGCTGTTGCAAACTCTTCCGATTCTGGCACAATTATGATATTCTCAAATGCTACAGAGAAAAAAAAAGAAATAAAAAGAACCAGTTTTATTACACTTAAAACAGAAAATTAGGTCATTTGATTATTTTCAAAACATTATTTTTTATTCTCCTTTTGTCTACATTGTTGTTTATAAACAGTCTGTACAAAGTTGTGTTGCTTTTTTATAGTTAAAAGTCAGTAATTAGTAAAAGGAATAAATAATTAAATAAAAATAAATAAAACATTTTTTTGCCTTCAGTCATCGTCGTCGTCGCTCAAGCAAAGTAGTCACCATTGCTATTACGAAGCAAGCTATGAACAGCAATGGGTTTGTAGAAGATATAATGCCGTGCGCGTTTTCTATTAAAGCGAGGTATTTTGGTCGTTGAAAATAAGTCGTTTGAAATGGTTGTGGTGGTGGTTGTTGTACTAGTGTTGTCATTATTATTATGATGACTAATTTGATTGCTACTGGCACTATTGCTACTCATAATTTTATTGTAAAAACTTCTATTTCTTGAAGAATTAAACCTGGTAAAAACTTTCTTTTCAAACTTTTTAATTGTGGGAGAAACTGTCGTAGTACTAGTAGTAGTTGTCATCGTCGTTGTAGTAGGAATTCTAGTTGGCGTTGCCACTGAATTCATAATATGAGCCGTGGGAGTTTTGTACGAAATAATAGTGGAAAAGGGAACAATGGCAGTAGTGGTTGTTGAAGGAGAAATGCTAGTGGTAACAAGAGCTGGTTTCGACGTTGAAAATGCTGTCTTAGCAGAAGTTACAAGGTTAGCACTGGTAATGCTGACAGGTGCTGGCAATGGTATAGTTTCTTTTACAGGATTCTCAGTGTCTACTTGTGATTGATTAGTATAGGCAGTTCTCATAAAGTTAGTACGCAATATCAATGGTATTCTAGTAGTGGTAGTAGTAGTGGTCTTCCTTTTCTTCTTCCGCTTTCGTTTCTTTGTCTTTTTACCTTCGTCAACTCCTCCTGAACAGAGAAATAGGACAGTTTGCTCTTCCTCATTTGCGTAATCTGCCAGCTCTCCATAGGCTTGAGCGCCGTCAACACAGTAATTTTGAATGCGATGCATTACTGGAATTTCGTTGCCTTTAGAATCCCGAAATGGATAAAGAAGCCAGCCGTCTTTTCTTAGCCGAAATCTGCAAGAAAATGAAATACAATGAGCTTTATTTGTTTGCTAGCTTCAATGAACAGTCAACCCAGTAAATTGAGTACACTGAATTTAATTATAGTGGCAGCACTAATTACAATAATTGTTGCTTACTCTAGATTTTTAAAAGGTTTTCCTGTGACCAATGTCAAGTAGTCGGCCACGCCTGTGCCGTAAGGGAAAACAGTTGTCTTTTTCGACTTGCACTTATTTTTAAAGTTGGAGGGATACCGGTGAATGTAATGAGGTGTTAACTGTGATACTTCGTACGCGGATAGTTTACGTGACAAGTTGTGGTACAACGTGGGAACCCATTTTATTTTGTTGCGATCACTTTCTCCACTGGCAGAGTTGCTACTGTCGCCACCTCCTCTGGCTATCGGTTGACAACCTGTTGGATAATCATCACTGCCAAAGCTATAAACCTCATCAAGCCCGCAGCATTTTTGTATGCACCTATTCAACATAAAATACAACCGTATTATTTTTTTATCGTTCAATATATCAATTAGGTATGTAATTATTATTTCTGCAAGAGAGTACTTACGGTGTGTAAGGGTCTGAACAATTTGCTTGACAGATTTGAAGAAAGATTTTGTCTTTTCTTATACTGAAATTGAAAAAAACCATATTTTAATAAAGATAAATAGTAACATTGTAAAAATAGCAAGAGTTTTTTCTTTTACTCCTTGGTACTTGCCTACTTATGCAGTATTCATTTAATCGATAAAATTCATTTTCAAACTTCAAATTTCCATCTGGATAAAAATGATGTCCATCTGTTGAATTTTCGTTCAAGGATATGGACGCTGAAAATGCGGCATAATGGCACGATAGAACCGATTTTTCTAATCTAGATAATAATGATTACAAAACCCACAGAAAGTATAGGATCGATCTAGACACATTTTCTTAACTTGCCCCTAAAAGACGATTTACCACACAAGCAGTTGTATGTATAAACTTTTAACTGTGCTATTTAATCTTACCTAAACTCCGTATGTGAATTGCTAGACACCACACTGGCAGGAGCTGTCCAAGTTTTTTGAATGCCGTTATTGTCATCATTTAGATTCTCCTTGCTAACACTACTACCACCACACTGATAATATAGCAAATCATCCATCTCTCTAGAACAACAAAGTGGTAACACAGGTCCGCCATACGGCTGCAAACTTTCGGAAATAAGTGGAATGGTGTCTTGTTCCATTTGTCGAGTTCCATCATTTTCTCCATCACTATCCTCACCTCCTGATAGCATTGCAGCAGCGCTAATATCTTCTTCCGCCATGCCAGCCTCTTTAGCCAAATCCAAGGCAGTGTACGAAATGGTTTTACTCAGGTGAAGTCCATGACTTGGCGAAATTAGTAGATATTGCACTAGTAACAATGATAGGAGTAAATTGCTTACAATTATTGTTGATGCAGACTGACGAGTTCTAGTTTCGTTCAGTAATCTCCTCATTTTTAAGATTTCATAGTAGTTTTAGAAAAGTCCGTTTCACCGGAGGAGAAGATTACACTGCTAGCTAACTATTCGGAGACTACTGGTAACGCAAGTCAATTGACCTTCGTCATAGAACATTGCTCACACTCTGACAACAATTTGTGCTTGACTTTGGTGAATGAATGAATAAAACAGAACAAAGCAATTTGCACTTATTCATTTTGAAAATTAAATGCTCATAAAACCCATATTTTCCCAGGACAAGGGCAGCTTACATTGCTTTCATAAGAAGTAAAGCCATTGTACAGTACTGTACAGATAAGCTTTGTTTAAATCCTTCGAATATATCAAGAGGATAAATATAACGGTGTGCTCGTTGAGTTACTCTTCTTTCTGCTTCCTTATAATATATGTATAATTGAGTCGCGTAAGTGCCCTTCTGCAACGTAAAAAGGTAGCAGTGAATTAAAACACAAATTGATAAATAACCTTGATAATAAAAAATCAAGTTCAATGTTAATGCTTCGGGTAGTGTAATGCAAGACATTGTCACTTTAGCATCCTGCCTTGTAGTAACTGCAACATTGGATTGATGGTTGAAGTTGAAACGCATTCTAGAGCAAGACGTAAAGTTGAGCGAAATGATAAATCAGCGCTTGACGAAAGGCAATGACAGCAAATAACGCATTGTTGGCTCATTTTTATCATGTATGTAAAAGCTATCAAATAACTCATTAAGTAGTGTGCA
>JAHZMT010004803.1:0-15470 GCA_027743785.1 Sinhomidia bicolor | reverse complement strand
AGATTGATCACACCTTACTACTACCATTGCATATTATGCAACTTTACCTGTTCAAAGCAACTACCGCACTTTTATTCCAAATTGTTATATAAACAGAAAAACAGGCCATTCATTGACATGAATATGTATTTAATTATTATCATTTAACAGAAAATTTAAAAATTTGTTGTACTTAAGCACAAACACACGCATTCACTAACGTCCTCATCAGCCATCATCATCATCGTCACCACAAACACCAATCAAGTTAACAATCAACATGGCAGCCGTGTATGTACACGCTTTATATATTTTTTTATTCTAAAAAGCCACTTTTTTACGGCAAAAAATTAGTGCATTCAGCAATACCTATTTAATGACAAAAGAAAATGAAATAATACTCATCAAGATGATTATTGATATTTACCAATCTAGCTATTAGCCAAACCCTTTTGTACAGTTGAACTGATATTTTTTTGGTGAATTTATGGTTACAACAAGAAGTAATGAAAGGATACAAATATGTAAGGTACATTTTTTTAACTACGGCAACAATACCTAATATGCATGTATATGTTTATTCATTCATACCAAACCAACACCATTCCTACGACGTGGATTTACGGATACAAAAATTGCAAAGGTATTTCAACCATGACAAGTTTGCCAGGATGCGACGTGGAGGAGAGAGAGAGACGCCACAACTATCTCTCTTCTGGTGGTAGTGGTGGTGGTGTCGTGCTAATAAAACGAATAATGTCTATATATACATACATTAAACATTTGCATACCTAGTACTTTTTTTACTGACAGAAGTAGCTTGTATAAAAGCTAAACTCAAAGACGCTCCTGCATGAATGCACCATACTATCCAACAAAGTACTACTACAAAGCTGAAAAACTTGAGTGCGAAACATCAGTTAAACAGGATATTTTTTTAACTACTGAAGCAGTTTATTACTAAAAGAGGTAACCAAGGACTTAAAGTTGTTTGTCTGTCAGTCTGTCTTGGCGCGTGTTAACACTATCACTTTGTTATACTTGCAAACTTTTGATAAGCACTTTACGTATCGACAATCTGTTGAATTGAGTTTCAGGGCCACACCTGTCCGGAGGGTTGGGTTCGGAGGTCACATGTACACATAAATATTATGATGCATCTTCCCGTCAATTGTTCTTGTGGTGAAAAGTCAATATTGCCATTATGGGTTCTATATAAACCATTTTAGTAAAAGTATAATAAATAAGTTTTTCGATAGTGGGTTTCATCGGTTTGTGTGCCGATCTTACATTTAACTATTCTTAAATAAAGTTTGAGAAACAGAGACAAAGATTGCACAAATTTTTTTGTGTCGTTTCAATGAACACTACTGCTGCATAATATTGTGTTGCAGCTGCCACTTAATACAAGTAAACTACAATTATTACAACTATTCTTGTTACCATGCATCTTTTATAATTCGCACATTGCGTTTTTGTACAAACTGCAAACGAAGAGAGGGCTTCTCTCTCGTCTTCCTCCTTTTTTGAAACGAATTGATACTGACATGGTATAGCGTTCGTTACCTGGCCTGGCTGGTTCTACTCGATACTATTATGTTTGTTGTGTTTTTTTTAAATATGATTTTTATTAGCGTGCATATGGGCAAGACGCAACTTTGTTGTTACCCCTTTTCTACATGCCCAGTTTCAACGACAGGGAAACAAAATAATTGAAAACGTGTTTTTGTTCCTCTGCTGCGTCTCATGTTCAAATGCGTATGATGATGAAGGCGTAAATTATGACTTTTCCTTTTAGCTGTTTATTATGCATGCTTGTGGTAATAATGCTCTTTGATTAATATTTTTTGATGATATCCCAATTTCGTATTTATTTCAGCGGTAGAGGAGACACGTCGCAAAACTCAGGATGATATGTGCGATGTCTCCTACTAATCCAATAAATAAATTAATAACACCCAATAAAAATTTGAGTACATAGTACTTATTATGGGTGTATGCAAAAAAAGGTTAAGAAAATTTGTAACAACTACCACCATTCCTTATGGAATAGCATTGGGTATGGTATATATATTTTTTTGATATAAATGGAGCACCTGCGTCATATGAGTAGATATTTAACGAAATTAATTTTGCCAAAAAATACTCATTTTTATAGAATACGTAAAGAGTAGTTTGCATTTTTTCAAAAAATGCAAACTACTTTTTTGCATATGTTTGTGCAAATAAGCGCACATTGCTTACGCCAAATCTATGCATACGCACGCGTAATATATGTAGTTCAGTTTTTTAATCCTCGCTTGAGAAAAAACGAACCCAACCTGTAAACATGATTATTAAAAAATCATCAGGTTAAATAATCTGTTTGCACAACCATAAAAAGTAAATATATTTTTACCACCTTAGATTCTTTAGAGAAAGTAAAGAGTGAAGGGATAACGGCTAAATACACATGTAAATATGTACTGTTAGGTATGTTTTTTCTTTACTTGCAAACTTTAAAAATGTTTTATGAATGTCACTGTTGGCATAAAATTTATAAAATTCTGGTGCACTGTATCTGGGCGCAAATTTACTTTATAATCAAATCAAAAGTGTTACGCATGGCATACTAAATGAGGAGAAGGTGATGATGATAATTGTTGTATTATTATTACATATATTATTACTTTTTTGAGATTTTTTTTTCTTCTTTCTTCTTTTGTCTTAATATTTTATCATAAATATGTTACAAAAGAAATCACACCACCTGCCGCTGGCTTAAAGTTGTCAACAAATAGACTAGAAACAGGAGGGGAGCGACAAATCATGTGAGATTAGCACTGGCACTGACTGACTGATGAAACCATTAAATCAAGCACTTATTTTTCGTACAAGACGCTTACCTAATAGCAGTTTGCATAACAGAAGACAGTGAAGTATCCGCTGATGCTTCTTGCACAATCTCTCTGTCATTTGGAGAAAAGATGAATCTTTTAATTGCTTTTATCATCATTTTTATGTTACGCTACAGAAAATTTAATCGTTATCGACCTGTCTGTATCTCACTCACTCAGCCAGTCAGCACAAAATGAATCAATTGGTTTTTAAATAAATAATATAAATGTGATTGGTGATTGGAAAGAAAGGAAAACCTTTGTTCTGTCACTGTCAAAGAGCACCTCAAGGCAATAACCACAAAAAAATGATTCGTCCAGTTATATTGATTCCCGCACTTTATCGTAGTGGATTGATCGATTTGTCTTGATTGCGATTCACAATCATCTTGGTCTTCATTTAATTCAAACTGTAAAAGGAACGAGGAACGTTGAACTTTTGTTTTGCAACCAATTTAGCACCACCACTACACAACAAATTTGACAGACTAAACAAGTCAACTGAAATATTAGTATTGAAATAAGTAATCAAACAGTTTATTTCAAACTTTTAATTGCTCGTATAACAACCTATTTTAAAATCAATCACAATAAGCAATGAAGTCATATTATCGGAAAATGTATTTTTCAAAAACAATATCTAAAAATCATTTTAAAATAATTTTTCATAATCATATCGCAATATTTCTATTCAATATTTGTCCAACTTGTTAGCTAAATATTTACATGTGTGTGTGGTAGTACTAGGCGACATTAAAAAAAAGAAGCAAACAATTCAATAATTTATTTCACATATTGTCTAACGAGGTAAAGTGATGTTAGGTATGTTGCATAATAGTATTTATTAATTTGAATAAAACATACATTAAATATTATCTACTCCTGTCACTTCAAACTTTACCATAACCGCCAACGAACATTGTATGCTGTTTAATTGATATAAAATATTGTAGCAGCAATTAACAAGAATACTTTGAAGAGAAAATGGCAATTGTGTTTTTACTATTAATTGGTTTTGTTGTTAAACAAAATAACAACAATTAATCGGCAATAATTGGTTGCTTCCCATGATGCTCAAAATAACAATCAACAGGAGATACGTTGAATTATAGACAATTTTGAAACATTTTATATAATATCTTTCCCGTCTCTTAGTATTATTATTGCAATTAGTCAACTCACACTTTTTGTTTTCAAGAATTGTACCTCATCACATTCTACTACAGGCGCACATGTACATACATACTTTTATGCATATTAATAATAATGCCCATTGATTTCATTTTTCTACGCTTTTCAGTTGATAAAATAATTGCCAAGTCTATGCTTTAGCCGTTTGCATTTTGCTATCCACTCACCACCACCACCACTAGGTTGTTGCACACTTAAAAGTTCTTTTTAAATCGCCATACGGTAAGCGTTGGAAAGGAGCATCTAAATATATGGGTCATCACACAGCGTATATTTAGGTACACAAGTATTGGCTTTCTTTTCAACAAGAAGGTGACGGGAAGTGTGAATTACGTTTTATTTATTTTAAGTAGTGGTGTAAGATAATGAATGAATGCAGGTATGCGTCATCCTAATCTGCAAATCATAGCTATTATCGCTGTGAGTGAATTTATAACCAGTTTGGTGATCATATTTCATCTCCGGACATTCCGATTTTAACGATATGCTGCTAGTAGATTGCATAATTAGATGTTTAGCAAGGGAAAAAGTAAGAAAATAAAATAAAAAAGGAAATAAATATTTTTTGTATGAAATAAGATAATTGTATACCTAACGCATTTAAATACTAAAAACATACTGAACAGGTACACAAATCAGGGATATGACATAAGGAAAGAAAAACGCTGATTAAACACTCATTGATTCTTTACCGACTTGTTTCTCTCTCTCTCTCTCTCTCTCTCTCTGTCTCTCTGTCTGATTGATGGAGAAAAAGCTCAAATGCAAATGAGCATTTATAATGAAAAAAGTTAAAATAGAATTAAAAATAAAATGTCCAATTGTTTACTATGAATAACTTTCGATTTCTGGCATACCTTTTAATCAAAGCACGGTATTTATTTGGTGGTAGAGGATAAATATTCATATTTTTGCTGACTCAATTCAATTTTTTGTCGCCACCACCACCACCTCACCTTTATCCAATCAACACAAGGATGCAATCGCATTGATTAAGCACACACAGGTTTGGTTTAGGAGAGGAGGATGCAACACCCACCCATTTAAGTGGTATGAAATCTTGAACAATAAAATGTCAATTACTAATGATGATGTGCACCAGAAGTGGATGAGTGGTTGTGGTTTTATGGCGAATTGCTAAAGAATAATTACAAATGCCTACCACAGCAGAAAAAAATTGTTTAGAGGAACTAGGTATATAACTAGAGTATCCAATAAGCAATTAAATTTAATCAACTATTCATTTCAAAAGGTGGTTTGTTTGTTTTTACAAAATAATGTTATTAGACAAACGCTGAGCAGTTTTTTATGCAAAATATATGTTTTTTAGTATAATTTTTAAATTGACAGGCCTTTAAAGTTGTTTCAATTCCACAAAATTGTGCAACACCGCGAGTGCGCAAGATTGTTTCCGTGATGGAGATATTTACGTTAGTTAGTGTAGACCCTTGGGCAATTTTTGCAAACCACTGACGGTTACGCATCAGCAAGATCCGAGTTGTCTTAACATTTTTGATTAGCTATAAAAGAGAAACTGCTTAAAATAGTCTGTTTTGCTCAAATGTAATAAATTGCTCTACGGAACGCTTGAGTATAATCGCTTTTAAAAATACTTAAAAGTATCAATACTCTAGACTTAGACTTAGAACTGGGTCGCTCAATCTGAACTTTAGTTAATCGAAAAGCTATTAAAAAAAGTGCAACTGCTTAAACTCACTGATTGTCTTGGTCGAATGTACATGCTTACCTCGATTGAAGGATGGGCAGACTAAACGCCGACCGATGCACATGGGTGTTTGTTGTTGATGGTACAACATGCAATGATGATGACTATCTTCCTAATTTATCTTCCTAATTGTTAATGAGAATTCAGGTAGAAACTTGAAAATTGAAATTTTTATGTTTATTCACTGACCACTTACGTATCTTTTTACCAATTAATAGTTCAATGCAGTCATAGCGTCTTTATCTTGCATCAAAATCAATGTTTATTGTAAAAAATATATACCTTTACTTTGTGTTTGCAGGTTAGTTGGCCTATTGGTCACCCAAGTTTTAATGTTCATTTTTACTTTTTATAAAGTTTTAAATTAGTTTTCTAGTCCATATATTACTTGCAAAATTTCGTTTTCGTTGCTTTTCCTTGTAAAAATGTTCAACTTTTTTTTTACCTCTATAAGCTTCCGCATAATAATTTATGATTAAAATAAACCATACAGTTGGCTTATCAAATGGTAGTCAATGGAAAACTTTTTGAAAAATTTTAAGCCTAAAAAAGAACTTTTGAATTAATTTTTTTAGACACAAATGCCATTCCATTTTTTCTGACATGAGTAGAAGTAAAAATAATATGATCAATGAGATTTGAAATAGCTGATCCCAATATATCTTTTATCGCATAAAGTTTGTCTTCATCATATTCATCTATCTTTTTTCATCGATGGTTTGCTTCTCGTCGAGACTTCTCTGTATTGCTTGCTCCGACTCTTTTCATCTACTCTAACCACACGTGTGGCTTTCTGTCTTCTTATGTGGTGCTGGAAAATATGATAGAACTACAACACCGAAAAAGTAGAGGACAGATTTTTTAAATAATTTACCTGAAAATAATTTTAATTTCAATTGTAAGCGTTTCGTGGGAGTATTTATGTAAACATATTGATTTTTAACCTCCTTCCGGAATGTTACATATTTTCTAGAGGTAAGCGCTGCGGTTTTATTATTACTGCAGTCATATTCTTCTGTTAGTTTCAAAAAATTTTACCAATCGTTCTGTAGACTTAAGCAGGGATAAGTAGACCGGTCTTAAAGCGGCAAAAGAAATATTATTGTTATTAAAGATTTTAAAGTCTGATGAACTTGACGGTCCAATACCTCATCTAATAATAAGTAGGGTTCGAGTTGGGTATTGAGCACCGTCTAAGAAAAAATAAAATTTCGGAAGGAAACCCAAACAATGTCTTAAGAATGAAAATATCCACTTGATCAATTATAATCATAAAAACGTGCACAATTACTTTTATCGCGAGTTTTGATGGTTTATAATTACATACTATCATTTAATTTCACTTTTTCCATTATTTTAAAATAGTATTATCATAATTAATGTAACAAAATAGGTAACCTTATTAATGAAAAATATCCATTTCCAAAAAATGTATGGAAAGACGACTCAAAAACTTGTCGAAAGGAGAAAACTAAAAGGAAAAATGGGGATATTTGTACAGTCAAATGTAATAGTGTTCATGATCATGTTCATGGGGAAGAGCAGACAGCATGCAGCAGCCAAGCCATGAACAAACTCTTAGGGTTTTGAGAGATGTGACTTCACTTTAAACAATAAGTTTGCTTGTTGTTCTTATGCCCTCTGCCGTTACGACTGAAAGTTTCACGGAAAGTGATATTGAAATTATATGGAGTTGGTAGCAGTCACAGTAGATATCGTCCATGTTCCTAATACTATACATACCTACTATCCAGAAGAAGAGCATTCAATAGAAAACTGTATTAGTATGTACTTTGTAATTAAAATTGGTCTTTAACATATTTACCTATCTATGTTGTAGTTGTATTGCGTTTATGTAAAGGCACGTGTGTATGGTGTGAGCTCGTATGTCATTTTCACCTGACTTGACTACTGAAAAGTAGAAGTAAAACTGCTTACATACCTAGTAGGGATAAAAAGTCATCAACACGGTTCCATGAATTCTACAGTTAGGTATGCACGAACAATATAAAAATGAATTAAAATAAAATGAATACGTTGAGTATGTACATCAGCAAATTCTCCTTTTATAATTACATGGGTCAACATTTATATATTTTATACCTCCCATCTAAACCATCTCACCTCGTGAGACCTTTCAATACGTCCACTCTACATGCATACTTTTCACCAGTCAGTTACTTTATTTTTGGGTTTTAAATGCAAGCAACACTAGGCACTGCAACAATCAAACCAAAATTAGCTCCAATTAACCCAAACTGCTACCCCTGTTGTATGCCATGCACTGTACCAGAACCTGTATAGATATTTCCAACGAAAATCACTGCAAAGAATGTATTTAAAAAAATAAACAATAGAAAAACAAAGTGCTTCATTTAGCATTGAGTTACTACTAAGCACAATAGACAATTAAGTCGGAAAAGCAATAATACCGTTAAGCAACCTTTCTATTGTATTTTGTTTTCAAGAAAAAAATAAATAAAAAGGTATTCCATGCAGCTTCCTAGAAATTATTCATTTGATTGTAAGGTGTTTCATACAAGCTTTAAAAAGTTCAACTTCAGTCTGTGTAAACTGATTACTTAACTTCACCTACATTGCACACATCAAATCATACTCGTCTATCAGCTTTATAGCTACAAGTTGTTTGCAAAAAGAGAAAACATGGTAAGTAAATATTTTTAATTAATAATTAAAAATGGTGTGGTGTTGGTGGATTACATGTTTGTAGTAAAAGTCATTTGACAATGCAATGCTACTGCCATTGTCTCCTATATTTGAAATCAGAATCAGTGTGCAGCGTGCACGCGTTGCTACGCGAAGAGGTGAAGCCAATTTCACATACATCACACAACTCACACAAGATGATGTGCCAGTTGCGATTAGAAAATGTTGCAGCATGTTTTTGCTTTGTGTTCTCGTACTATGTATTATATCCTCTTTTCCAGGAAGGAACAAAGAACCACCCCCTCTACTTGTTGTTATGCGTTTCGTCTTTCGTTTTCTTTTCTTCTTTCCCATTCATTCATTTCCCGTACCCTTTCTACGGGCAAGTAATGTTCTTCCCAAACCACTGCTAGGAGGCCGTAAACATTTATTTAGCAGAAAACATGCATTTACGTGCAGGTACCATTTATAACTAATTGTAAGATATTATCTCATGTCGGAATTTGTTTTAATATAATTACATTAATTTTACGCATAAATTCCAAGCAAGTAAGCACTACTTACTATTTAATATCTTCAATTAATACCTCGATATATGAGTAAGAACATTTTCTCCAGTTTAAACCACATTTAGCAAATGATAAGTAGTAAGTACAAGTCTCATTTTTGCATTTTTCTAGATTAAAATACGTATTTGGCATAAAATATTGTAAAGCAACACAAATCCACATATCTTTTATAATTTAAAACATCCGTTAGCAAAAACAATTATTGGCCTATGTTACGTTACTAGCAAATTTGCACACTTTTGTGTGTATTTCAAATCGTATGTTTAATGTTTGAAAAAATAGAAGATTTAAATTAGAATGTATGTTATGTAATTTATAAATAATGAACCACTTTTTAGTTACAAAGTTGCCAACTAATTTGAAAATTCTGGAAAGCCATTTTGTGTAGAAGCAAAAGAATTCTTTACTCATACTATACTTGGAAACAACGCCAAGAGGAATATCCATAGGTATAATCCAGCTTGGTAATTGGCTACAGAGAGCACGAGCTGTTGATGCGCCTGTACACGCTACATTTTTTCTGGTCTTTTCGTGTGCTTGTGTGAATTACGTAGGTGTATATAATGCAAGTAAGCCAGCTGTGTGTGTGTGTAGAAGTAATGCGTTGTTGAGGCATGCACGAAATAACAAAATAAATTGTGAAATTACAAAAAAGTAAAACTGCTAAAATAATCAGCAGCAATTAAGTTGCTGAGCCAGTCAAAATTTTTGTTTCACAGGTAAGTTAAATAGAATAAACGGTTGGGTGGGGCTAAGTAAGAAATTGGGGTTCACTGTGTTGAGCAAAGTTGATCAGTTTTGAGCTGTGGGGAGGCAATGCTGTAAATGCCAATATCTTATCTAGTTAGTGCAATACATCAGATAGCGGCTAAAATATAATATTTTATATTTATTCATCTTTTAGATGGCGCCCACGCAAGAAGACCCAGTAGCCATGGAGCCAGCGCTCAGAATTACCTCTGTCTATAGTCTTAACGACGGACAGTTTTCTCAAACGTCAACAAATTCTGGTATATCATCATCTACATCAGATGGGGCTCCTGCTCACCACTACCACCAAATACCACCCCCTGGTAGCGTGGGTGAGGTGGAGACTTGGCTTGCCAAATCATTGTTACATTTGTCTGGGCAAACTGACAATGATAACGACAAGCATGCTGGGAGTAGGGTTCCCAAGTGGAAGTTGAACCCTAATGATCCCACCATGTCCATGCAAGAAAGAAAGAGCATTATAAAGGCGATAAAATGCCGGGGGCAACGCGTCAAGATTTTGGAAAAGATCAAGAACAAAGATAATGACATTAAAGTCTTAAAGACTGACAGTCTGAATAAAAACCTTTTTATTGAATCCTTGAAGTCTACAAATGCAAGGCAGGCTGATGAAATTGCAAAGCTAAGGGAAGAAAATGACCGTCTTCGTAAGCAAATTGCAGCATTGCACGCGTCAATGCAACCTCCTTGTACCATGTAATGTACTAAAAATATACAGTGAACGCCCGCTATACTACATGGGATTTTCCGTTGAGCAGAACGTGTAAAGTCCCATGTACTGGTCCCTTGTAAATATCACTTTTCAGTTATAAGGAACAATTACTCTGTAAGCGACGGATTTTCTGCTTCCCTACCTATCTGTGTGTTCTATTTTAATTAAAGAAGTTAATTTTTTGCGTAAAAGAATAAGAAGGAATTACAGATAACCTATGCCAATGCCACCACGACTTGATTTACCTGACTCTTTAGAAAATACAATAGCATTACTCTTTAAGTAGATTAGAGCCACAACTTGTGCTAGACAACGACAGGATACTTTAGCAATTGCAATCAATTTATTTGCTCGTCATTCCGGTTACACGGAAAGTTTGTAAAGTATTAAGTTAAGGACCAAATGCGTAAAATTTGCAAATGTTACGAACGATTGCAAAATATGAGAAGAAATAAAACGGAATTATTGATATAAATACTGTATTTTAAGCACGTTAGTAGTAAGTAGCAAAAATTAGTAACTTTTATTATTATTGTATAAATGCTATCAATAGTAGTCAACTAAACCCAGAGATTGGTAACTTTTTTGTTCAGTTACCAGTTTAGTAAGTATCAAAATAAAAATATCAAGCATAACTGTAACTGCAACTAGTAACTGAAGAAAAAATGAAAAGTATTGTAACTTATATTTTGTAGCCAACTTAAAGACTGAAACTGCATTCAAAATTTATAAAATGAAACTTACAACAAAGTTACTACAAGTTGTAGCTGAGAAAACGGGACAAATATACAAATTTACAACATTGATACTCAGCAGGAGCCATTGTTGAAGCTAAGCAGAAAATATTTTAGAGTGAATCTAGTGTGTCAGTCAGAAAATGATTTGAGTATATGCTTTGGACCAAATTGGAGTCGTCTTTCTTGGCATACAGAGATGTAAATATATTCTCATTTTTTGAGAATGGAGAGGGCTTTAATTTCTCATTTCTCTTTTGATGAGAATTGAGAAATGAGATGAGAATATTTAAGTTGTCGAATTAAGAAGAGACTATTGCTCTTACATTTTGGAGAAATGAGAGCACTTTTCTTAAGTCTCTTATTTTAAGTTCAGTATTATGGTACAGGTAAGTCTGGTGAAGGTTCACATCACATGCAAATTGTAACGGAACAATCGAAAAACCGTTTAAGGCCTCAAACATTCACATTTCACATTCTGTAAACACGTTCCGTTGTGAACGTGTTACAAAATCACTTGTACAACAACTGGTGAATGAGAACTGACTTAAAGAATGTCTGTTTTGTACTTTGAGAAATGAGAGGTGAGAAGAGAATGATCAATTTGGTTGATTGAGAAATGAGAAAAACGAGAGGAACCTACTCGATAAATTGAGGAATGAGAATTGAGAAGTATGCTTAATGAAATGAGAATTGAGAAGTATGCTTAATAAAATGATAATTGAGAAGAATATTAGAAGGATTGGCGATTGAAAAATGAGATTATACAATTTTATAATTTGAGAAATTAAAGCGTTTTTCTCATTTTATTTACATGTCTGCGTTGTATGAACTTCAACTGAATGAATTAACTGTACTTGTGCTCAGCGTGTGATCACTGATAATAATCTATAAGGTTGGGATTGTAGCTTATGAAAAAGTAAAAATAGCTGCAACTTAGTAACTTGCAAACTAAAGGGTAGATGTAACTTGTAGCTAAGTGAAAAATGGAAAGGAACTGTAACTTGTAGCTAATTGAAAAACGGAAAGTAACTATAACTTGAAACTTTGAAACTTGAAGCTGTAACTGTAACTTGGAACAAAAAGCGATAAATAACTGTAGCTGTAATTTGCAACTGAACCAATCCAGTTACCAATCTCTGACTAAATCTTCCGATTATGATTTGGCTGACAACTGACCAAACATGCACCTGACGATTTACGATTTACTTCTCCCTTATGCTTAAGATAGCATGTTTAAGTTGTAAGTTTTAGCGTGTATAAAAAAAGTTCTTTCAGTGGTATGAAATGAAATCCAACATTTAAATGTGTAAGAGACTAGTTTCTCTCTGATTCTCTGATACTCTGCAATTTATGTAACTAAATAAATGTCTGCAATTCTATTTATAAGGGATAAATTGTCTATTTCCCATAGCGGGCGTTTACTAGCAGTTTTTGTAAACTTTACGATCTTTTTGTTTACCCAAAGTTTCTTTTATCTTTTTAAACATTTAATTTTAATGATAACGATATATATATAAAGTACAAACTCGAAAGAAATGAAACGTCTTGAAATATACTATTGTAGCTCGGACTCGAATGAATTGCTTGGTTATTGTGACTAAAAGGTACACTAGCTAGTATGTAATGTTTTGTTAAATATTGTTTATTGAGTTTGATGTGTTTGAAATGTTAATTACCATAGAAAAGTATACAGTGGAGAATAAAATTAATTTCATTTTTACATAGAGTGCAGTAACAACCCATGCGAGTTTTTTCTAGTTATGTGCAAATATTCACAACGTTTTAATGACAAATATTCAGATGCGTGACCAGAGCTTAGGAGAAAATTTGTATTTTTAAAAAATAGCTTACAAATGTGCAAATTTGTTAATGACTCGCATTCTGTTCCTTTCTACGTCTAACAATTAGGTATGTGTATTATGCGAGCTGCGTTACGTAAGTTTAAATACGGTCCTTTGATGAGACAACTGTTAGTTTTGAAATGATGGTTCATTTCCTCAATTCTTTGGTGAAATGTTTAGTGATATACAACTACGTTTAAGGGACAGTAAGAAAAGAACTTGACTTACCTATCATGCTAATCAACTTTCAAAATTTTCTAGAGAGGAAATTCCAAGTGGTGTAAGATAAATACTATAGGTAGTAGATATTTGTAGTTATTATTGAAATAGTAAAAAATCGTAGCCCACACATTGTACCAGATCAGTCTATTTGATAAGTAGTTTGGCTTTAATGAAATATTTTTCTTGTTTCAGTCCAAGGACTATGTTTGGTACTATCAAATGCTGAGCTGTAATGGATGTATTAAATTTTAAGGGAAGTAGACTGCAAGCACAATTGTTAAAGAGATGTTTACTTTACATAAAATTTTAACAAACAGCATATTTGTCAAAAAACCATAAAAGGAGTAATAATAATAACAGCTAGAACGGGTGTAAACTCCTGAAAACAAACTGGCGAAGCGCATTGAATTTATTTGAGCAAAAAATAACCATAAGAACAAAAATATTTAATATTTAAATATATAGAAAATAACGTTTGTAAGCATTGTGCACTACGATAAAAAGAAACAACATTTTATGTCCATTAAATTATTAGCATACAAATCTTTAAATATTATCATAATTACGTACCAATATAATGGAAAATATAACCGGTTTAATAATTATGTAGTATTTCGAAATTGTTTTAAAATGTCAGATTTGAATTCATTTCAAAGGGAAGAGAAGAATTTGATGTTACATGTCATATCTGACTACAACCCGTTTTTCACTTTCACGTAAAATTTCGATATTGTTTGAAAATGTAAGTTTTGAATACTGAAACTGTTGACTTGAAAATTTCAAATGTTTAACATTTTTCAACGGTTGCAGTAAGCCGATTTACCTGAAAATCACTGCCAGTAATTGTACTGACCTAAAGCGTGCCACGTTTGCTTTTACCGGTTTTGTGATCACAGATAGACAAACTTGATTACAACAATAACTACTTATTAGCCATAAGATGCTTCGGTAGTTAATAAACTGATCGCCAAACATGGAGAATGTGCAAATCCTAGTAGCAAAATTAAAAATTGCAACGGTTTTTATAAGTTGCTGTTGAATTTGGTTGATCAAAATCGCACCAGGACTGCAGTCACCAGTATTCTGTAATAAAGATTTGAATTGCTCTTATAATATTTGCAACATCCTGTTCACGGACAGACACAAAAATTCACATAACGTATCTCAATAACTCAGCTTTCGATAAGCTCTAGATAGGCTTTTGATAAGTTCTAGAAAAGATATATTCTATCAGTTTGTTTTTCTCGGAATTTGCACAGCATAACTTTATAAACAGTAGCAATTTCTAGCTGTTGTCGTTAACCAATCTGGCTGAATAACAAAATTTACCGAGCTATAAGGATTAGTATTCGATTGCCAAAAAACAGAATTTGAAAATTCGAGGCGTTGATGCTTTGTTCAGGCGAATTCGTTTTAGACTTATCGCGTAAACGGTCAAATAACCGGACAGACTAACCAAGTAATCTTAATAAGGGCTTGTTACGTAGTCTTTCATAATAGTAGTTTATTGTTAAACACTAAACTAATTTGACTGGAAATAAAATAGACTGAAGTTATAAGCAGTAGTGAATGACTGGTCGTTGTAAATCGATCTGTTGTATTGAAAGATACAATATATCATATCACTGATTAATGATTATCACTGATGTTCTGAATTACTTTTGCTATTTATAGGTATAAATTTAAGGCTGCAGTTTTTTAAGGATATTTTTGAAACGATGAATCGTGACCTCTTGAAGTTTTAAAAGTAGTAAATCAGAACGTTTGTGAAGTGTCGAGTTTCTGCGCAAACAGATCGTGTTAGACATGTGGTCTATAAGCATCACAGTAAGTGAATATTGATGCCGTATAAGTGCCTTGATAAAAGCGTTTTTTGAATGAAAATATAAAATTGGTTTCAACAACAGATGAACTGTAACTTGTCTGCGATAGCAGATAGAGCATACATGAAAATCAGTTTAACAAAAAACATGTAGTTATTCATGATGTAGGTATTCTATCAAAACCAATAAAATGATAATCCTATTGTGATTTAATTTCAGGATAACTTAATATTTTAGCATATAACGTCTTTTTACCGGATGATGTTACTTCTCCGACTGGTTCCCAGTCCGACTAAAATGGATTAGCTTTTAAACAATAGAAAAGGGATAATCCGAAGGGCTTAAAAAAGGGGTAC
>JAHZMT010004802.1:0-23132 GCA_027743785.1 Sinhomidia bicolor | reverse complement strand
TCTATTTTCTTCAGGGTCATAACATTTAATAGTTAAAGATGTTGTCGCTCTGGATGGTGCAGGAGCTGTATTTCAATGTGCAAATGCAAATCAACATCACCGTTGTCAAAATTATTTTTTGGCAAGCTTTGCGGAAATTGAAAATAAATCCGCACAATTTACCTATGAGGCCTCCAATGAGAAAGCATACTGTTTGACATATTACAAAAATGCTAGTTAAAACGAATAGCTTTCTTCCACTCAAATTTTCCAAAACTGTTCCTGCCATGATGATTCACATAAAGGGAGTCTGGAACAACTGCGACACTGCTTGCAATCACTTTCTCAGAACTGCTTACACTTTAAGCAAGCATTCATGTAGCACGCATGACTATTTTAATGGGAAAATTGAAGATACGCTACAGATTTTTCAAATTAACTTCTTCCCTGAAAATAACAAGAATAATAATAATACGAGTATAATTTGCTGGTCTACAAACAAATTTACTATTTAACAATTTCCATAATGTACAGTTAATAAGCACGTATTTTTCATTTTTATTTATTGCATACATAAAAGTATGACTAGTTAATATTCCAACCAACCATTGAAATTAGTAACAAAAATAGCAAAAAAAATTCACAGCATTTTTACACAGTTTCCATCTGCACTGTCACCAATATGCATATACATTAAAACAAAAAAGAAAGATAATACGAGTGCCACCCCACCCTCAACTTAAACAACCCAGTCGTGACATAACTGACGTATATATCGCCCAGAACGAAACCGCATCATGCTTTGTTAGCTAACTGCACACGGTGACTTTTAGCTCCATGACGTGTGAAGTCACAGCTTTACCATATTTCTTCTTGCCTGTTTTCACTCCCAATTCTTTGTGATGTGATGTCACGTTATTTTTGTACTTATACGAACAAATTAATATTATGCGTGTAAGCTTTTTTTTGCTACTTTGTCAATTTGTCACAAGACGTTATTAAGCACTTCTCTCTCTCTCTGTCTCTGTCTTATACAATTGCAATTGACGTTACCAACTTGTGCAAGCACATAACGCAATACACGAGGTTTGACATGTACTTGACTGAATGACTGGGTATCTCTTCACAAACTTAAATGTTTCCGTAAAGACTTTTTATTCTGTATGTACCTATGTGTGCTTGTATGTATATTTTTGCAAGGCAAGTATGAGATTTACCTGGAATTTCCTGTGATTAATTTTCTCCGCCAAAAGTTAATGACGCTTTGACTCTGATGACAGAATAAAATATTTCTGTTATAAATTTTCCTTTTCTTTTTCACAATGCAATGAAAGTGGTGTCAGACTCAGAGCTACTATGAGAAAAAATTCCAGTATTGTGGGGAAACGCAGTGCTTATTATTGCTAGCTCTGACACAGTCAGAGAATCACTAGCAACAAACAAACTTTTATGTGCATCATGTTATATATGTATATATATATTTATATATGTGTGTGTGGGTATATATATTCAGGTACATTTTTTATGTCTTTCCAAATAAGAAATATTTCACGCGAGGTCTTCCGACTATTCCCTTTCTTAAAAGCCGCATATATACATTCATTCCCCTAAAAATTTATATGTATATTCATTTTTTTCCTTTTTAGACATCCCCTTTTCTTTTCTGATGTACCGAACCAAAAACAAGATTTAAGCTTACTTGGAACGCTGAAGAACAAAAAAATGTATAGAGTTGTTACTTTTATGCCTGGTTGGTATGTAAGCAAATGGAAAAGGATGAGTGAGGTCTCTCACTCTTTCTGTCTGCCTCCCTCTAGAAAATCCAGAACCGAGACAAAAAAAACATCTTATAGTAATCATAGCTGTTGTTAGCAGATACAAATACCTCTAAAAAGATAGATATATAGAGTAAATGTGTTTAAACAGGGATGCTCATAAAGATTTCATTTCGTCGAGTTGTGTTGTAAAATTTACCAAACAAATCGATAGATATTCTATTTTGGATGCGTATATTTTTCCAAAAGCTTTCCATTCCACGCTACGTATATTGGGTTCTCATGTCATTCATTCTCCACAATTTTAAAATGTTTTTTTTCAGGATCTTGCACTCTTACAAACATAAATTTTTTTGCCTTTTTTCTTGGATACTAACTTCTGGGTGGCAATGAATGAATAAAAAACTCTTTTAAACGTGCAAAAGGTTTGCTGTCCGATACCTATGTATCTAGCATTATTACTACCTTCATCATCATTATCACCAACACTGCCACCGTTGCAACTTGTCTGCGTAGTAAAAGAAATAAAAATGAGAGTTGTAATTTTAGAGGCGACGTCTTTTCAATATAGTACCTATGCATTCCTTAGAACACTAGGTACTCAAAAGCTTTAATACCTAATGTTTGTCGTCAGTGTGTGCTTTTGTGAGGCATAGAAACACACATTCTGACAATTGGAAATCCAACCTAATCATATACGTCAACAAAGATATAATATGCACACTAATTCTAGCTTATTCAACAATACAACTATGACTGGCGATTTATTTTGTTTTGTAAGTGACATAGTTTGTCTTTGTAAGTTTTGGTGATCAGAAAGGAAGCAAAACAAGGCAGTCAAAAACTTGAAGAAGTCACTTCCGTAATAAACCTTGCCTGCAACCATCATCCCACTTACAAGTAACTCTTGAAATAGTACTGATATGAAATGTGCATTTTTACTTTTGGTGATGATATGGTTGAAAATGCATGATTAGTTAGAGTGACTGATGACATTAAATTCATTGGAGATGGAGAAAGCAGAGCAATATAAATATATATATATATATATATATTCAGTAATTTGTTGTAGTATTTATTGTTAAACTATGTTTCTCCTTTCCCCTTGGGGTTGTAACTGCGCACTTCTTCTCAGCTCTTGCTAATTCGTCAAAGATGCATCCATCCGTGTTAAATTTTAACTAAAGCGTTGTAGAAAAAAGCTGACAGAGTCTAATAAAAAACGTCGTCGTTCAAACTGCATTTTGAATGGGGAGGCTTTAGTGACATCTAGCGACCATTGAGTTAGATATCGTTGTAAGGCAGCGGGATTTCTCTGCTTTTGAGTTCGGCTTTTCTGCGGCTTTCCAGCATCTCTCAGATGTTCTTGTTCTTACATCTCATGTCAACTAGAGTGCCAGTGCAGCAACAAGAATCTTTTGATAAAACTAATTTCTAGTGAGAGCCGTTGTTAATTTATTTGTTGTAAAGTCATAGTTGGATTGGATAGTGAAAATAATTTTTTGGCAGTGATTAAAATAGTTTGCGCATCTCATTAAATATTAGCAATTGTAAAGTGTTGAATAATTGCACCTTATAGTTTAATATTTTAAACAATAAAATGGCAGATATCTTGGATTTAGATATTCATCATGGTGATGACATGGCCATTGACGATGATGGCGAAGAAGGTAAGTTAATTGAAATTGTTTAAGTAAATGTGGGTTGTGTTAAATATTAGTTTGCATTGGTGTCAGTTTCTCTTCATCGGCATTTGGAGGGTGGAAATTTGATGATGATTGTAAATTCAATTGTGATTGCAAAGAAAAGTTTAAAATAAAACAAAATATAATTTTGTACGCAGTGGGAATTGAAAAGTTAAAGGAACGAGTTCGGAAGCGTAAGGGTCGAGGCTTCACCTCAGAAAATCCTAGTCGAGAAGTTCTGGAAAACTTTGAAAGTATTGCTACCACGGACAATGAGGCTTCCGATGTGTCAGCACAACGATGTAAGTTTTACTTGCGTTTGGTTGGCCCGTTAAAGTTAAGTCAATAACTTCATCAAGTGTATGTGTTGATTTGTAATCATTACTTATTTTGTCTAATGAAATAGCTGTGGAAGGTTGGATCTTGATTGTTACTGGAATTCATGAAGAAGCACATGAAGATGACGTGCAAGGTCGTTTCTCCGACTTTGGTGAAATTAAAAATCTTCACTTGAACTTGGATCGGCGAACAGGTTTTCTTAAAGTATGTATATTTTTTATTAACTGTGCCTTTTTTGGTTTTATGATTGACTTAATCTAGTGTATAACTTGTGGCTTAATCATTTCGTTTTATGTATGTTCTAGGGTTATGCTCTGATTGAATATGAACATTTCAAGGATGCAGTGGCAGCCAAAAACGGGTTAGACGGATCCGATTTGCTGGGAAATACAATTAATGTCGACTGGGCATTTATGAAGAAACCACTTCCTACTAGTCGTCGATCTCGTCGCCACTAGTTTTCACCGTAATACTTGTTCCGCTATAATAATAGTAATAACAATAATTATAATATATTGTTTCTTCGATGATGTCTTCTCTTTTTTATTAGTATGATTTACGGATTTCTTATGCCATGTTTAATGCATGTTAATAAAGCAAACTAGTGTACAAATGTCATTTTTGTATCTAAATCATTATTAAAGTGATATTTTATTGTTTCCCTTACTCGCATTTGGTCAAAACAGGAGCAAGTTTTAACAGAAAATAATTGATAAACATTTTTTATACGTATTATAGGTCTTTTCATGTGATATGACTGATACAATATACGACATGCGTTTTTAACAAAACTAATTAAAATGTAGTAATCACCCGTTTAGAGCACCCATACGTTTGAGACTCTGTTTATACTTCTAATAATATTAACAACACACCATGTACCCCAAAAAGCATCAAGTTTTCTACCTGTGGTATATATAATACTACTAAATCTCTAAACAGTTGTTCTAGTTGAATCACACATTTATATTTTGATGGACAGATGTGAAGACAACTGGATTAATATATCTATACAGTTTCACTGTCTGTAGTAGTCTGTACACTTTTTTAAAATCAAGAATGCATACATACTTTTGATCCACAGGAGAATAGAATAAATTACAAATTAAAGCATTTTGCTGGATCGTACAGCACTCATTTTCGCTAAAGTATTTTTTCAGTTAGTTTTGATTCAGTGGCTTCCAGTTTTGTACCGCCATTTTTGTCTATTTGGAGGCTTTCCTGGTATAATTTCTTCTATGCATCTCATCAACAGTTTCCAGATAGTAGGTACCTTCCAGCATGTCATCAGTAGAGCCCGATGGAGTATAAGGAGCTATTAAAACCATAGGGTTCAAATATAATATTTTACTATCTGTTTTTTGCCTGATAACTAAATAAAATAAAGCGTCATGCGGTTCACTGTATTTACCTTTGTGATGAGTTTCCTCTCTCACCAACATTGCTTTAGCAAACTCAGATGGGTCAACTTTAACACGGGTATTTAGCCGTTCTCCAACACCAGAGAGTCCTTCCAAAAGCTGAGAGAGCTTCTCTGACGTTCCCGAAACCCGAAAAGAGTACATGGACGCTTGGAGTCCGGACCCATACGAGAACAAGCATATACGGTTTCCACGAAGCTCTGATTCGTTCTTTGATATCAAGAAGGACACTAGACCTCCAAATACAGAGGCCGTATACATATTTCCAACTTGATTTGCTGCTAGCAAGGAAGTTTTGGTTTTGTTTTCAAAAAGTTGTTTGGAATTGGCCATTAGCTTTGTTTCCAAATCACGATCAAAGTATGAATTTTCGAGCTTAGTTTCTCTGCAATATCATGGTAGAAAATTATGCATTTCAACAAAATATAACAACCAGTGATAATAACCAAATATAATCAGTGAACAATGCTATGTTCCTTACTTGACATCAACTAAATCTGGATAGCGTTTTATGAGCTCATCGTTTGAGAAAGAAATCACGTCATTGAGTAGCAGCCGAGCTAAGGACTTTTGCACTAACTTACAATACGGAGAGTGAAATACTACGGCATCAAATGACTCCAGAGAAATTCGCTCCGAGTTTTTGACCATTGCCTTATTACAAAATCCCTGGTAGCACTTGTCAAGTGCACTCAAGTAGCACTGGATTGAAAGCTTTCCATCTACTCTGGGGTACTCTGACTCCAGGTCAGGTTTGTAAAAGTCGTACACGTGAGAGGAGTGCGATGCACGCAAACCTGCAAACGCAATTATGCCACATTTTTTTTTAGAAAAAAAGCCAACATGCATAAAACCAGGTTTTTAAAAATAGAAACTTTTAAGTTCCACCTCTTTCAAGCACCAACGGAGCATTAGGTCCACAAAGAATGGCAACAGCACCGGCACCTCCTGTTGGTCGAGCAGCACCTGTGGCATACACTGCAATGTCCCCCGCCACAACCAGAGCATATCGACCTTTTTGGTAAAGAAAGGATGTTAAGCTTAGTTGTTGGATGTGCTCAATATACTCACTAGTGACTAGTCCATTGTATAAGAAACTAACCATACGTAAGGCAACGAAGATTTGTGAATGAATGAATGACCTCAGCAAGCGAAAGCAACTTTTTTTTCATACTGCTCGTAGATAAGCGAGCAAATTTCCCATGTTTTTATCTATTCTTCTTGTATGAATTATTGCTAAAGCAACTCTTAAAGTGGCAATAAATTGCATCAGAAATATGCAAAGAAAAGATAACCAACTGACCATCCCAAGCACTTGATTCCAGCCAAGATAGCGAGTTGAAGAGGGCGGCAGTGCCTCCATAACATGCATTGGTTGTATCAATGCCTTCAATATCAGTGTTTCCAGCCTTTTCGAATAACTGCATCAATACTGTTTTGACACTCTTTGATTTGTCCAAAATGGTTTCTGTGCCAACTTCAATTCTTCCAATTTGGTCATACCCTAAAAAGCAAATAATAGTTATGCATAATGTTTTGACGACACACGTATATTTTTATTACTTTTTTTCCAAGTCCATTTCATGCACACGCAACAATGCAAAAAAAGATGTGTATGCATACCAAGGACTTTTTCTCCAATGAACTCATCTTGACTGAAAAAAGACTATAGCCGTGCCTTTGCACACGTGGACAAAGTCAGTACGGAGAAAACGCTCTTCTTTTTCTTCTTCTTTAAGCAATAGTGAGGAAGAAACACAACAGCACCACTGAAACAATAGAGTTGGAGTGGAGGAAAGTGGGGATGATCAAGATGCCTGCATTACAAGAGAAAACATATCAGGAGGCCGTACTTGAGCCACTTTATTAAATTCTTCTATAAACTCAATTTTAATGCAACCACACAGAAGCAAAAAAAATTCCATTCAGTAATAGCAACCTTTTTCTATAAAACATGCAGAGGAGGAAAAAAGTGTGCAAGGAAGAAAGTCAATCTTTTCTACGTATACACTTGCAGACTCGCAGTTCCTAACTGAGCACAAACTGGATCATCCCGTCTCTATTTAAAAGGGTCCTGGGAATCCGGAAAAAGCATGTTGTCCAACCGACACAACAACAATTGCCATCACCGATGAATGCTACAACTCTACTACATTTGCTCAATTGTGTGAGTAACATTTGTGCATTATATAGATGAGGGGCATCCATCAATGAAACCACAATTATAAACTTGCATAAATGTTACAAGTAGCAAGTAAGACAAGTAGTAGTACTGGTAGTAAGTACACCAATTCTTTCGTAAGTGTATAGTTACTACATGCAAAACAACCAGCAATGGTTATATACACATATTTATTTATCATATTACATCTATCTCTACGTATTTTAATTTCTTCCACTCATCCTCTTTGAAAACTACATAATATAATCATAAAAAACGTTCACTTGCTTCAGAATCCACTCCACTCCAACACACACACACACACACGCACACAATACAGGTATTATTTGTGTGAGTTTTAGTGTATCGGTGTCAGTGCCAGTTAACAGAGACGTAGGTACCGCAAACAACTTGAACTCCTCTCTTTCTTCATCAGCATATAAGAAAATCCACCAAGTTTATTATCGCTGCAATGATCTTCATTGTACTCCTATTATTAATATTGCCTGTTCAACTTTTCTTCATTTATGATGATGACTATTACAAATATCATTTTGCCACTGTGCATGAATACGACTACATCTCCTGACTCCTGATATCGAGAACCATTATCACTCATGCTCTCCTGCTACTTGTTCCTTCTTCTCAGAGAAAAAAAGAGAATATATTTTTTACTGTCTATATGTGAGTACGTGTGAGAGAATGAACGACACAGAGGGTTCAAAATCTCATATCATCATCAAGAACAACAACAACATCCCTTTCCTTACTGCCTTATTGTGCAGAGATTCACTAAAAAAATAATATGCAATGGGATGATGATGAAAGTTGTAGAAAACAGAACGACATATTAGTATATATCAACAGCGTTTTACAGGAATTATATCCTTATTATTGCTATTCTCACGAGATACATCAAATTTGTGCATGCTATTATCATTATGATTCATTTTGAGCCGTTCTTAAAAAGTAATTGGCTGCCTTCATACGGTCGCCGCCACCACCGATGCGCTGCTGCTGCTACTCATTAAAACTAGTCAAGTGATACACGTACACCGAAAACGCTGATGAACCATGCTTTTACCGTACCGTAAAAGAACAAAAAAATGCAGTACGTGGTAGTAACCATTTAAGTAAATAAACCAAAAAGCAGTAGTACCAATTCTGTATTCGTACAAACAAAGTACATGCATGGTTAATATAATAATAATATTTGCCCCCTGTATAACAATAATAATAATAATGCAATGTATGTCTGAGTGTTCACCTCTTCAGCGAGTTTATGCATGAAGCAAAAGTTACAAAAGCATGAAATAGGCACAAGTATATACTGACTACTGAGCGTCATTACAATGAAAGAAATCGTTTTTGTCGATAATATAAAATACCAAAAAGTGGCAACTAAGAAAGCTAGTGAGGCAACATAAAACCTCAGTGATTAAACTAACAAGAATACATAAACGAAACATTCATAGTAAAAAAGGATAATTGTTAGATGAAGGGAGAGAGGGGAAGGTGAAGTATTAGGAAAGATATTATAAATACTTCTCAACGTAGCCATGAAGAAGTGTTAAGCACTACTTCCTCTTCCTCCGGTTTGGTCTAGGTTAAAAAAAATATTAGGATAGTAGGTAAGATTGTTTTTTGTGTGGTGGTGCTTCAAAACGTATAATTATATCTTATTTGTATTTACGTAAACACACATATTTACGCATACAAAATAACTTTTTTGTTGCAAATTGTGGTGGTTTTACGTACGTTGAGAGAGGTGTACATACGTACAGCGAAAACAGTAACAACGGAATGAAATTGCATGTAAAAAGAAGAAGGAAAATGATTTGGGACACGTTGAACTGATATGTAGGGAATTATTACTGGGTATTAGATAAACTATATTATATGTTTTTAAAGATGTAATTTTTGCAGAGAGTTGTGCAACTTTTACACTGAAATATGGTTTCTGGGATTTATGACTTTTTTATTCTTCAATTTCTGCTGGCAACTGTAGAAAAATACAAGTGTAGATACATACTTGAATGATACAATTTTGAAGTACGAGGAATGATTACATGAAATTTTGTTTTTTAATAATGCATAATTGCTTTAAACATTGAAACGCGTAAAGGGAAAAATCAAACCAGAAATGGAAATGATGAAATTGCCCCGGCATAATTCATTGACGTAAGGGTTGCTGTTCATAATTTGAACCTCTAAAGAATTCATTTCTATTTTACAGCTTGAGAGATGTTTTTATATTGTATTAAGAATGCTATAAAGAATAAGTATCAGTTATATTTTATGTTATGATATATTTTTTCACATGGCTTGTTGTAGTTCCCGACCAATTTGATTTTACCTTTCCAAAAATACATTTTTATGATATGAAACTTTGCAAATCGTTTCGTGCAATAAAACAATTGTAAGACTGTTGGTCGCGAAGTTGATATAAAAGGACATGCTATGGAGTTGATGATTATGCAATCAATGTAAAAAATAGGTATCCAGATCTCAGTCCAGTTTGCAAATGCTTTCAGGTTCTTCATTATTCATACATAATTTTATGTGGTATCACAAACAATGATGAACAGCTCACCAACAGTATTCAGCGTATAAAATGTTTGTTTGAAAAGCAAAGTAAATGCCTTTCAGCTGTTGAAAAGAAAGAAGAGTTCTAGTTCTGCTCTCACAAACGTATCTACAAACGAAATCAGTAGCATGCATCCTTTTCTTAGATGAAATCAAAGAACGGTGAATGAAGGAGTAGCATTGTAACATGATAACAATTATTGTGCCATATTATACTTGTAATATGACAGCACTAAAAATGCCAACTGTGCTTCGATAACCTTTATATTTGTTCAAAGTAACCCTTATTTCCCATTATTCAACTGTACACTTCTGCTCCCAAGTTCTAAACAATGCTGCTGCTGTGGTTTACGTGATGATGGCGTAAGACATAATATAATAATGACAGGGAAAGATTACAAAATTTTCCGAAAAACTCTCAACGTCAACGACTCCACAATGTAATTAGGTATTAAAAGGTAATAAAGGATAATGAACGTGCATTTTTGTAAGTCAATTTTAAATGCGAAACACGAAAGACAGTTGTTCTTTTACGTCAGTTAACAAAACCAGACCAGGTTATTAGTGTGTCACATTATCTTCATAAAGATACTCGTTCTTATTAAACGTACCTACTACACATATCTACATTCACGTTCATGTTGATTAGAAGAATTTTGAAAAAATATTCCATTTCACGGAATACAATTCAACAAGACAATATTCGATTTTTTTTGCACGTGGATTGCAATTAAAAATCTTGCTTCATTACTCAAGGTTCCACCTAGTATAAATTAATGTAACTTGGTAACGTACTTATATAAAAATAAATAAATAAAAATATTCCAGTCAAATGTAAAAAATAGATGATGATGAATCACTGATAGATAAGTTTCGTAATAATAAAAGTAAATGTTCTCTTTAAAATTATCGAGTTCCAGTTGTTTGCCATAATTAGCTATATTATTATTACCATCCGTGCTTGTTTGTACAGTCAAACGGCTACAAGTTGCATGCTGTATGTTATCCAACTAAAACATTTAAAAATTGACAGAATCAAGGTTAACATGTCTACGTGAAGCCTTCTCTTGTTATGGTGAAACAATTATTTGACTATGAAAAATTGCTCTGAGAAAAATGCATAAATTACTAAAAAACCAAATGCTTTTCCACTGCCATTAGACTGTGTAACAACGTAGTACACAGTACAGTCATAATACTTTTACAGACGAATTGATGCCGATGAACAAGAAGTTATAGGCTAGTTATGATGATTGCTTGGAATGTTATTATTGGTTATCGAGCAAAATTACTGTACGACAAGGCTTAAAGAGAGTAACACCGAACAAAACATAAAAAATACCTGTCAGGTCAACGGGAGTCATGGGAAACGCTTTGAAACGAATTGCTACTCCGATGTGATGGCTTTCCAATTTTTCCACTGCCTTCTGTTCACCTGAAAGAGTAAAATAATAAATTACGTTCATCATATACTAATTACCTACACTAATTAACAGAGTAAATCTCAACGAGTCAAATTTCCTATCTACCTATTTTAGTTTTTGGCAAACCTTTACTACTGACTTCTTTTTCTTTTTTTAAAGAAGCTATGTGACTAATTATTATTGTAAAAATTTCATTTGGCAACCAGTTGACGTTTGTCAATCAAAATGCAGGCAGCAATAACAGTATAGTTCATCATTAATGAACAAATGCGGCGAATTAAGTTGGTATTTATTTTTATATCCTCACATCTGACACATTTTGTGCCTTATACCATTGAAAAGATAAACTAATGCAGTAAATATTTAACAGGTTTAAAATCCCTGTACCGTCCCCACCGATCTCATGTGAATATATTGCGCTGTAATTATTATTTTTGTAATGTAAAACATTCGGTAAATGAACCATGTGACCTATGAACATTAATAAAAAACCTTTTGGACCCACGATACATGAGAAAAGTGAGATGTATGCAGTATAAATTCTCTTTGGAATGTGCACATCACACTTTCCGCCTGCACACTAGTGCACACTATACGAAATGTTAAAAAACGGCTTATTTGGCACTTTTTTCTGTCATTCTTACTTTTGAACTACGTGAGTTGGATAACGAGAACAGTGATCTTGATAGAAAAAATTACTACGAGGTTACTTTATTCCCCTGACATGAATGGGTCGCATGTAGACCCCTGTGCAGTGCTTTTTGGTCTAGACTTTGTATCTTTCTACTTCCAAAACTTTGTTGTTGGGCGTTTTATACGTGTTTTCATTTAAAGGAGAATAATAGAAACAAGTATAATTGTGCCTTGTAGTAGCACACTGCCCGTTAACAAGCTGGTAGTAGCTAAAAGCAAAGGTAACAGTAAATTCCAGGAATACTAATAAAGAAAGAAACTAATATCTGATAAAATTATTACTTAGAAGCACTTACAACAACATGAGAATTATCAAAAGCCTCAATGTATCAAATCTATATTAACTACAACAAACAAATACACAGCATGTAGCTGGTTGGTATTATAATCTCGCTATCTTAGAAATTACAGCAGAACTTGTGTACAAGTAATAAGTTTCAATAATGATCGCGTGAATGTATGTATGTATGTGAATGTTTGACAACTTAAATACACACCTATATCAAAGCATATATTATATTCTTTCAAAAGGTTTTTTCAAACGTGCTAATATTACTTTTGTGCATTGTACACCATAAATGAAAAGTATAAAAAACAAGTAAGTGGGGAAAATGACATTTCGCTAGGTTATTGGAGCAATAAACCAACTTGAATGGAAAACTCTTGCATCATCATCTATTATTACGATAACAATGAAAATCAATAATATTAAAAAGTTAATGGACTAAATCTTCCATTTCGTGCGTATACGACTGAGTAATTTTTTATTGTCTTGAGTTTTCTTTGGAATTTGCGAGGAAGATATATATATATATATTTATATATGTATGTGTACATATGTCTTTCAAATAATAATGTTTCTTCAGGTCATCATTCCAAAAGAAGGATTTATTTTTCACTGTAGCAAAATACAGTCAAGGTCTCGACTCAACCATTGTCTATAATTTACTTGCTGGCAGTATTATTTCCTTTTTTTATTCAGTTGCGTAATACAAAATTTGTAGTTTTTGGCAGAGAGCTGAACGTTTAGTATACCACACAACACAACATCATTAAACCTAACATTTGTTATTTTGATTACTCGCATCGATATACCTACTTACTACTACGCATAGCTGTTGGCCTTTTGGGCCGTTATTACCTAGTTTTCTAGGACAATGACTATGAAAGCGTTGAAACTAATATTATTTTCCTTCCGTACACACAAAACTGTTATTAATTATAATTGGCTGGAGAGCAAAATTGCTTTCAAAGCATCAATAATAAATGAAGATACTACCGTTAATCATGTTGTTTACTTTACTTAGTGGTCAATCCAAAAAAAATACTATCAATGCATATAAATGTTTTTGGTATTTATCTATTATTATCATCATGTGGCATATGGAAAAAAAGTCTGAGACACTGACAACGACAATATTCCGTTTAGTGAGCAAGCCAGCGAGCCAAATTTATCATTACAGTTTTTAATTTTGCAATATATGTACCACCATCATCAATATTCTGTACAAATCTCGTATGGATTAAGCATAACCTCTGGGAGTTCTTGGTAAATTAGTTATTTACTAATTTATTTATTATGACTACAATTGACGAGTGCACTGGTTGTGGTTGAACCATGACGGATGAATGTCGTCGAATGAAACTGTGAGCGTGATCTGGTTTTTTCCTTTCTTTAATGTCTTCTAATTGTGCTGATGAGTGCTAAAGTTTGAGTAAGTCATGCTGCTCTCTCTCTCTCTCTCTCACTGCTGAGAAGAAAAATGACAATATTCATTTACCCTTACCCTACTTGGTTCAATAAAGTCTGAATACCATTCAAACAAAAAAGCAAACTAACTCTCTGGTGGCAAATAAATGGCAAAAAATGTCATGCATTGCGTATCAAAAGTTGAAGTACAAAAAAATATTACCAAAATGTACAATCCTACTTGGTTGCTTAAAATAGGCATAAATATAAATATAAATATAAATGGCGAGCACTCTAACCACAACCACGAATGTCTGTAATTTACTGTTAGTGGCAAACTACTTTGAAAATTTACAACCTCGTAAAAAACTATGGTTAATTGAAGTAAATAGTATTGGGTAAATTTAGCCAAAAAAAATGTTTCCATATGTGCTTACTACCAATTCATTTCAGAGTCCAGGAATAATTACTCCAATTTTTGCAAAAATTAATTCCTCTCTTCCCAGACTGACCGTGACTCTTTCCACTGTTTGTTATGTATTGATTTGTTAAATATTTTTAAGGCTATATTAGCAACAATCGAGTGCTTTTTTCTTCTCTTGAATTCTTGGCGAGTCTTTTAGTAAAGTTTCTATATTTCTTCTTCATTTTCCCGTCTGGATAGCTTTTTATTTAAAGATTTTCAACATTTTCCCACTAACTCGCATCAGAAAACTGAGGAGAACAAGCAATTTTATTTTTTTTGTAAAATTGCTCAGAATACAATTACAGCTTAACTTTTTCACATAATTTTTTAGTCATTGAAACTTTAACTCAACATTTGCAGTTGGGTCATGGAATTTAATACAAAAACTGATAAAGATAGAAATAGACTGACTGTGAGTCTCTCTCAATGAATTTCTCTACACATTTACACCATGAACAATTTTTAATTAGTGACCTTTACAGCTGAACAATACTTCAATGGAGATTTATGCAGTCCTTGTTATTATTAACTTTTCGACTTTATTATTTTTACTTGATTGATTTACCATCAAATAAATGCTTTGACAAACTTTTTATAAATGCAATAATTTACATTTATTTGCTGATACAACATGCACGTTAAAACTTAACAGCAGCTTAGCATGATGTAATAGGAAATATGTTTTACCATCAGTCCAGAGACATATTAAATGGTGAACTGCAAAACACCGATTCCCGCAACGGAATCGGGAAAGTTCGGAATAATATGGTGCACTCCAGCTCTTATGCTTGCTTGCTGCTTGACAAATGTGTAGGTGTGTAAAACACACTTACACATTCGTTTCCGCAGAACTGCTCTTACCATGCCCAAATATAATACAAAAGATTAATGCAAATTTACATTAAAATTTTAAAAACGCATTAACATTTACCTGTCAATTTTATTTGGTCCAAAATTGCGCACTTTTTTATTGCATCGGTTGTACTTTTAATTGAATGGTGACGCCTCACGACAGATTTATTTTTTACGCATAATTGGCAGCATTTTAGGATGACAGAAAATTTATTTTCCTGATAGATATGCAATTACGTCATTCTAACAAGCACAAACTTGTGTCAAGTAATTAATTAAATATAAGTACAAAGTGCAGCTGTTACATAATTATTTTTCCAAACTAGCCCAAAATTGAAACTCAAAGGAGCTTTGTATAAACTCTGAAATTATTTGAGTTTACCACATGTTTTAAATAAGAATTAATTCAAACTAGGTGGTATTTGTGAATTGATACAGTATATAATGTTTAAATAGCCTTACTTACTACAGTTCATTTTTTGTTGCAGAAAAGGATCAACATGAGTTGTGAATTAATTACAGCAACATGCATTTATTTACACAACATTTAATAAGTGCACATTAAACATAAAAAACGGATTCTGGATAACAACAAATTAATGTGCGTGGTACAAAGTTGTTTTGTAACTACCATTTAATTAATACATCTTTTTGTGACGACTGAATTACTACCTGGTTGCACTGAATTTTTAATTAAAAAGGTGTGTGATTAAATTATAAATGGTTTTCGTTTACCAAGTTCCTCAATATTTTTGTGTGGAAATTCGTTTTGAAAGATTGTGCATATTCATACAATAAAATTAATTGTTAATATCTATAATACTTAAATGAAAATTTTTATTATGAAATTTGTAAACATGTTTAACCCTCTCCCTCTTTCCATGTACACATTATAAACTTCCTTCTGTCTCCAAGTAAATAAAACGTGTCCATTCATCATTTTACAGATAAGCTCCGCGCATGCATCATTTTTATTGGATTCATGATAACTAAAGACGTAATGAAACGAGAGACTTATACGGAAATTACAGCAATTAGTGATACAACTTGCATACCAGTTAGTTTATATGTGATGGACAACTGTATTGGTTGATTAACAATTTTTGTTTACAGGAAAATAAAATATTAATTTTTACTTTACTCAATTGTCATTATTATATTTATAGATAATTATTTTTCCCTATGCATGCATGCATACATACACATACGTAATAGCACAAGTCATCCAGTCCTATATCCAGTTCTTGCTAATAAATTGCCAATAAAAAGTGAGAAATTGAAAGAAGGCGTGAAAAGCAGCGACTAAAGTAAGAATTAAAGATCATTAATACTTACATTATCCTCATTCCATAAACTCTATTAATTTAAAAGTTTATTTATTTTTAGTATGTCGTCGTAGAATGAGGTACATGCGTAGTTTTTGAACGCCTCTTGTATGCAGAGAGAGGATCATCTTTCAAGATAACAAAACACAGGTCACTCCAAACGCTAATGGTTTCAACTTTCCAGTAAACAAGCTCAAGTAAAGCCAAACGAAAGAGATAAATGTAGGATAACCAATTTTTAGTTCCAGCAATTCATTTACAGCTAAAAGTACAACTTTAGGTTGTCGTTTAAGTGCGTTTTAACACCAAAAAACAGAGATGCATGCATGAAGAAAGCAAACAAATCCACTCCAAAGACGCTGATTAAAAACGAATGAAGTAATAATCATACATAGCCTTCTCTATCTGTAACCTATGATGATGATTTTATGTACTATATAAACTTGGTTTAAAAAGCATAATATTACCCATCTTTAAAATGATACTGGACACTTGTCTTGTCTGAAGTAAGTAGTGTACGGTCAAGTTAATAGAGATGAAGAAAAAAATGGTTGAATACGACGAAATTAAGGATCAAAGTTCGAGATCTAAAAGAAAAGTCGTGGGTATAATAACATCATATTTTGGTTGCAAGCTCAGTTTGTCATCATTCACCAAACTGGTCTCAGTTAAAACTGAATTCTAATAATTTGCAAAATGGCTAGACTCGCTTGGTCGAGTGAGCCTGTGATAATAATACTACTACAGTGTTCGTTAACTATTTCTTTGTTGACTTTGCAGTTTGCCAGTGCAGGTAATTAAAATAATCAAGTTATTGCCGTAAAGTATTGATCTAGATATTTGCATTTCCCGTCTTAATCAATGTTGCAAGTTGCAGTGGACAAGTGTGCCAGTTTTAATAATGCTTTCCTAGTGCAAATGCCCTTAGCAAAAATGATTTTCTCAAAAAAGCAAAAACATGTTGCCAATATAGTGCAGGCAGGCCTTAAAGTCGTTAATTTTTTTGTAAATTATTTGCGAATAGTTGGAATCTATTGTGTATTTATATATTAACAAAAGTCGTTTTACAGTTTTAAAGCTATTAAAAAATATCTTCTTTTGTGTCATCATACGCATCAACCTTGTCACATTACTAACTTGTTATGAAATAGTGGGTCCATAAACTTAATTTGCTAACAAAATAATTGATCTAGTGTAAGTATACTCATAAGTGTAGCAAAATTGAGTTCAACGACTTTGACGATGCAGTGTCCTGTCCGTTTAATTACTGTGAACCTGCTATTTAGTCATTCATAAATACATATACAAATAAAGTAAATGACTAATTCATTTGTCATTTTAGAATTATAAGTTTATTTAGATTTCCATGCATTCTTAGCCTGCCAATGACTTTCAAAATTTTAATAGTCACAGCTCTTGTGAGTACCTAAAACTATAATGCATTACAGTTCACAAGTTGCTGACTTTTAACTGGAGCAGTTTGCAAATTAGAACTAGTCACGATCATTAAGCATGATAGTCCGATGATCGGTGGATAACTCTTGTACTGCTCAGCGCTTGCTTTTCATTTCATGAATGAACCTTTTATTGTCACATGTATTACGTATTATGCACGGAAGCATAAACTGCAAACGTGAAGGTTACGGCACCTCATCTTCATCAAACGCTTGGTTTATTACGATGTGCATCGAATTTCAGCAGATGAAAGGCACCATTGATCATTTGACAGGAATTTGAATGATGCATGCATTCGAGTTCACCGCATTACATGGCATTGCTATGATGCTCGCATGACAAAACGTTTGAACAAAACATGAGATTTAATTATTATGCACGACGTTTTAGTTGTAATGACGATTTCATAACCAACTTTATTGGCTGTTGGTAAGATTTTTTTAAATTAAAAGGTAGGCAACTGTCTATTTGATAATACTGTGCTTCTGCACACAAAAGTCAAATTTTCTACCTGGCAAATAAAACAAACTGTTGGTTTCTTAAAACATAAAATAAGGGTAACGTAGCATGATAAACAAGCACACACAAAAATGTTTTTCAGACTCATTAAATTCTATTTTTATTGTCATTATTTGCTTACTAATTATCACAAAATTCCGTTTTATACATAACATATCGAGTCATATAAAGAGAGAAATAAATAAGCTGGATAAAAATAAGCTGTGATAAAGTTGATAAATCTGTCTCCTTCTTATCGTGTCGTTTTAAGAGAAAAATGACGCCGTATTTTTTTTCACTGAAATCTTGAGAAAGAGGTTTTTTCATGTACTTACATAGCATGAGTAATCACGGGGAGAGTACAACGGCCCTTGTGACCAAATTGTTTTTTCACAGATTAAATTACTCACGCCCTCTACTGGTCATTTAATTCGCCCTGCAATGATAAGGAAGCAAAAATAAAGAGATTTGTCTTCCAAAAATACGTGATGATAACGGTATATGATGTAAACATGATAAAATCTCTTATACATAGGTCCTGCCGGACAGCGTTCATATCCACAATGTTTGTCCTTCTGTAAAGGTACTACTAATCGATTAAATTGAAATATTTATAGTGAAATGACTATGTTGAGTGGATGCAACGAAAAAGAATTTACGCATTGACTTTTGTATGTATTTGCTACTGGTTTCTAGAAGCGAAAAACTTTATCTACGAGCCAGGAACTACGTATGTCTATGACTACGCGACTGACATTGAAACAGGCATACTTCAAGGTTCCCAGCACAAAAGTCATGTACGTGTGACAGCTACGGCTGAACTTGAAGCAGTGTCGACGTGTGACGTAAAATTACAGGTAAAACGTAAAGCATATTTCAATAATTGGCTCATACTCAACTTTATTAATTATTATAATTAATAAGAAATTATTTATGTATACAATTTGTATTATTTTTTTAAAACTTTCGACAGCTAAAAAATGTTCACTTTGAAGATCTCACCACGGGTTCGTCAGAATACACGCCGTTGAATTCATTCAATGAGCATAAGACTCAATTGGAATCGCACTCTCTTCTGTTTGGCTTCCAGGATGGAAAAATTGAGCAGATATGCGCTCATCAAGATGACGACGTTTGGGTAGTCAATGTAAAGCGTGGAGTGATCTCCATGATACAAAACACATTGGAGGACCTGTCTTCATCCAGTTTCGTCCATGAAGTATGTATTAGAATTTTTTAAAGGTTTGCATAGGTAAATACTTGATTGTTATACTTATTTCCGTTTGATTCAATAATTCTTTTCCAGACTGATATTAACGGCAAATGTCCTACGGAGTACAATGTGGACGGAACTGTCTGGGGTGGTGGGGTTTTGTACAAAAAGTTTAAAGATCTTACCAAGTGTACCTCAAGGCAAGGTCACTTCTCCGCCATTCAGTCTGTACCATACTCTTCCAGTTCTCCAGTCCAGAATATCCCGCTGCTGTCGGGAAAACTGGAATGCTCCCAAACAGTTCGAAACAACAGGATAGAAAACGTTATGTGTCAGGAGGAACAGCGATTTAAGCCTTTTGACGATGAAAGCAGCGGAGCTGTTACAACAATTACACAAAGCTTGGTGTATGTTTCAGAGCATGCCGCACAACGACACAATGATGGTACTAATTCCGCTTTAAATAAAATGACAAAATATAATTTGGATTGTCTTAATATTATATCTATTTACATTCATCCACAGAAAACGGTGCCTTTGTCAAGAAGACTCTTCTTTTTGACACTGAAGAACCTTCCGATGACACAATGGACAATTCCAAGCAGTTACTTCAGCTTATCGAATATCTAAAGACAGCTAGCATCCCTCAAGTGACTGCAGCTGCTCCACAACTTTTTGCTGACTTTGTTGAAGCTATGAAGAGCTCAAACGAAGCAAGCATTCGTGCAGTGTTCAATGCCGTACAAGGTTCTGCCAAAGAAAAGTATTTGATGGAAGCCTTGCCTCTGGTTGGAACAGCGTCCGCTCTGGCCTTCCTTGCTGATTTGACATTGAAAGATATGCTTGGCCAAAATGAACAGAGAAGTTGGCTGACAGCTCTTGCATTCATAAAACACCCGACTGTAGAAATGATTAAAGCTGTTACAGTAAGCTTCATAATATATAGATGGCTAGATTATAGCTCATTTTTCAAATTTTAAGCTATTTCATTAATTGAATGCATAGTAAATTTGGGAAAATCGACTTTTGTAGCCACTTTTGCAGGAAAGCACCCCATCAATGGAAGCATTCTTGGGTATCTCATCTCTTGTCAATAGCTACTGCAAACATCATCCCGGTTGTAACGAAGAAGTTTTTGTAAATGATATCCTCGAAAAAATAACTTCTCAATTTGGAGGAGACTGTAAAATCGAAGACGCAAGCCCAGAAAATGTTAGACAGGTTGTTTTGAGATTAAAGGCAATAGGAAACGCTGGAGCGTTACCAGTTTCGGAGCAATTGAGTCGGACACCGGTAGTGATAAAATGCTTGCAGGATAAGAACAACCCCTTGGAAGTCCGTCTTGCAGCGATTGACTCCCTGCGACGGCTGCCCTGTCAATCGTATGCTAGTGAAGATGTTCTTGCGCAGTTTACTGACGTTAGTGAAAACACGGAAGTTCGAATTAAGGCTTTTTTGGCACTGATGCGCTGCGTGAATCGACATACAATGGACCTAGTCAAGTCTATGCTACACACAGAGCCAGTTAATCAAGGTGTGTAAATAAGGGGAAAGGTGGGAATATAAAAATTTATATAATATGGGTTTATTCATTTTAGTTGCTCCTTTCATATACAGTGGCATCCTTTGTGTGGACATTTTTGACAAATCTTCAAGAGACAAACAGACCAGAAAAACAAGATATTCGTGACTTGGTGTCGAATGAGTTTTTGAAAAGCAAATTCAGTACGGACGCTAGAAAGTTCTCCAGAAATTATGAAGCATCCAGTTACTGGGAAGATTGGAATGTTGGGGCTGGCGTTGACTCAAACATAATTTTCACTGAAGAATCTTTTCTCCCCAAAAGTGGAATGGTTAATCTAACGGTTCAGCTGTTTGGCGAGTCTGTAAATATGTTTGAATTTGGATTACGAACACATGGAGTGGAGCAGTTGCTGGAAAAGTTTTTTGGACCTCAAGGATACCTTCCTGATACCCGTGTCACCGAGTTTCTGAATTCAAACAGAAGAAAACGTGACACATCGTCCGTACAAGACACGGATGGCTTAGGTTATCTATACGATCAAGCCCGGTTGGACACTGAAACAAGTCCTGGAGGATCATTTTACACGAGAATTTTTGGCCATGAAATTTTATATAAAAAGTTTGAGGTATCCGACAGAACTGCAATTCCAAATGTTGTCGACGAGACAGGAAAGAGTTGGTTCCACATTCGAGATATACTGGATAATCTCAGTACCGGCAAAAAGTTGGAGGTTTCTCGATCAATGATTTTATTTAATACGGGTTACTCAACAGCCACATGCTCTGGATTTCCATTAAGTCTCAATGTACAAGCTGTTGCCAGTTTAGCCTTGTCGGCAAAGGGTAAATTTAACGTGGGACGATTCCTGGAAACAAAGGAGCTGGACATTCAAGGGAGTCTCAAACCTAGCACAATGGTAAATGTGGATGGAACCATGGCCGTAAAAATTGGAACAACTGGAAAACAGCTGATAACAGGCCTTAAACTTCATAACACTCTCAAGTCCTCCACCGCAGTTGAAGTAAATCTGTTGATGAAAGGAAAAAACGTGTTCCAAGCTTCTGTCAACGTTCCTCAAAACAGACAAGAAATCATTGACGTTTCATCGCAACTTTTGGCAGTTGGGCCAAACGGGCAATCAGTTATTGAGGAAAGGTCTGGAGAAGATTTTGATTCCAGGTTGGCTCCAGTCGGAGCAACTGATTATGTATCTGATGGATGCAGTTCCCAATATTGGTCAGACATTATTGGCATGAAATTGTGCATGCAAATGAATATTCCAAGCAAAATGTCATTTACACCTGTACGACCAGTCTTTCTAAAATTGTACCTGGAGAAGGTGGACAACTTTACGGGCTACACTATAGACTACCGATATGACAGTGATCCCAGTACAACAAAGCTAAACGCTGTGTTTGACACACCAGGCTCCCTCGTTAATCGCAGGGTTTCCGCAGACTTTCTTCTGGATCGTGGCTTGGGTAAAATTGCTGGAGCCTTGGAAAGTGCCATAACATCTCTTCGAGCAGAGGGAATCTACACACGCTTCCAGAAAAACTTGGAGCTATCTCTTGTGTCTCAAGAAAAGACTAGCTTTTTACTATCAACTGGACTCAGAAGTGATGGAAATATAGTAAAGCCTCACTTTTTGATCACATGGTACAGCCGCCCATTGGTGGATTTAAAGGGAACCATTGACATGACACCTCAATCTACAAATGAAGAGAAAATGGCCATAGAAATGAATTTGAAACATCTTACGGAAACGCCTGTCAAAGTGACTGGTAAGGAAACTGTACTATTATTACTCATGACTTGTATTACTATTATTCAGCAATTATTGAAAGCACTGTGTACGTAATATGTCTATGTAGGTGAGATAATTGGATCAGGTGACGTAAAAGATGCCACTTTGGCAATTGAATCGTACATTTTGACTGGAAACATACGTTCCCAATTGAAGAGAAAGCCGGAACATTGGAGTACTAAAACATCAATGGAGTACTCTTGGAAACGGGGCAAAGTGCACACTGCTGATCTCAGTG